>PVIC010018599.1:0-31500 GCA_004025085.1 Thryonomys swinderianus
GGACTACATAGTGAGCTCAGGGCCAGCCTGAACTACAAAGCAAGACCCTATCTCAAAAAAAAAAAAGTGTTGTAGAATTCAGCAGTGAAGCCATCAGGACCAGGGCTTTTGTTGGTAGGTTTTTTTTAATAACATTTTCAATTTCCCAGATTGATATCGGGTTGTTTAACATTTTTATATCCTCTTCATTCAGCTTTGGAAGTTCATATGTGTCTAGGAATCTATCCATTTCTTCTAGATTTTCCATCTTTTTGGAGTATAGATTTTCAAAGTATGTGTTTATGATCCTTTGGACTTCCTCTGGGTCTGTGCTGATTTCCCCATTTTCATTCCTTACAGCATGGATTTGAGCCTTTTCCTTCCTTTGTCTGATAAGGTTGGCTAAGGGTCTGTCGATCTTATTTATCCTTTCAAAGAACCAACTCTTTGATTCATTGATTCTTTGTATTGTTCTCTTTGTCTCCATTGCATTAATTTCTGCTCTGATTCTTATAATTTCCTCTCTAGTATGTGCTTTGGGTTTCTTTTGCTCCTCTTTTTCTAATTGTCTGAGGTTTGTCGTTAGATTGTTTATTTCAATTTGCTCTATTTTCCGAGTGTATGCATTCACTGTTATGAATTTCCCTTGCAGAACTGCTTTCATTGTGTCCCATAAATTTCTGTATGTTGTGCTGGGGTTGTTTAGTTGTAGAAACTGTTTAATTTCTTCTTTAATTTCTTTTGTGGCCCATTGGTTGGTTAACAGAGTGTTGTTCAATTTCCATGTGTTTGTGAGGATCTTGGAATTTCTTCTGCTATTCAGCTCCAGTTTCAAGGCACTATGGTCTGATAGTATGCAGGGGATAACTTCGATTCCTTTGCATTTACTTAAGTTTGTTCTATGGACTAGAATGTGATCTATTTTAGAGAATGATCCATGAGCAGCTGAGAAGGTATATTCTCATTTTGTAGGGTGAAAAATTCTATAGGCATCTAATAAGTCCATTTGCTCAAAAGTTTGATTTAGCTTAAGTATTTCCTTATTGATTCTTTGTCCAGTTGATCTGTCAATTTGTGACAGTGGAGTATTAAAGTCCCCCACTATTATTGTATTCGTGGTTAGCTAGCTTTTCATGTCCAGTAATGTTTGTTTTATATAGTTGGGTGCATTAGAGTTTGGTGTATAACTATTTATGATTGTTTTTTCTTTCTCTTGGATAGTTTCCTGTATGAGAATATAGTGACCTTCTTTATCTCTTTTAATCAGTTTGGGTTTGAAATCTATTTTATCTGCAAACAAGATAGCCACTGCTGCTTTTTTGCAGTTTCCTGTGGCATGGAGGATTGTTTTCCAACCTTTTATTTTCAGTCTATGGGTTTCCTTCTGAATTAGGTGTTTCCTGTATGCAGCAGATTGTAGGATCTTGCTTCTTGATCCAATCTGCTAGTCTGTGTCTTTTAATTGGCCCATTGAGTCCGTTGACATTAATGCTTATGACTGATATGGACATATTCAGAGCTGCCATGTTTCCCTGTTCTTGGTTCTTTTCTTCTCTGCTTTTCCCCTTTTCTAGTTTCTTGTTTGCCCCAATGAATTCAATCTCCTGGGTCTCATGGGTATGAAATTTTCTGTTTTTTTCCAAGATGTTCTTTAGAATGTTTTGGAGTGCGGGTTTCGTATTTGTGAAGTTTTTCAGGTGTTACCATGGAAGTATCTTATTTCCCCATCTATTCTGAAAGATAGTTTTGCAGGATACAACAGTCTAGGTTGGAAGTTGTTTTCCTGCAATGCTGAAGTACTTCTCTCCACGCTCTCCTTGCAATGAGTGTTTGTGCTGAAAAGTCTGCTGTGATCCTAATGGGCTTCCCTTTGTAGGTGATTTTCTTCCTTTCTCTCACTGCTTTCAGTTTGTTTTGCTGTGGATCTAGAACCTTGATAATTTTATATGTCTAGGTGTATTTTTATGTCACAGCACTTTGGAGTTCCAATAGGCCTCATTTATCTGTATGTCTATTTCTTTTCCTGTGAAGTTTTCTGTTATCTCTGACAATAGCTTTTTTGTCTTTTACACTGTCTCCTGCTTCTTCAGTGACTCCAGTCTTATATTATCTTTCTTTGAGTCAAAGAATGGCCACTATCACAAAATCAACCAACAATAAATGCTGGCGTGGCTGTAGGGAGAAAGGAACCCTTCTCCAGTGTTGGTGGGATTACAGATTTGTGCAACCATTGTGGAGATCAGTGTGTGGATTTCTCAGAAAACTAGGATTAGGGGTCCCATTTGACCCTGCTATCCCCCTGCTAGGAATATACCCAAAAGAACTTTTTAAATCGAGTGGAAAGATAGACGTACACCCTTGTTCATAACAGCTCAGTTTGTGGTAGCTCAATCTTGGAAACAACCCAAATGCCCATCAACTGCAGACTGGATAAAGATGTGGGTTTTTTTACAAAATGGAGTATTATTCTGCCATAAAGAATGATAAGATCAATTAATTTATGTGCAAATGGAGACACCTGGAGGTTATACTAATAAGTGAAATAAGTAAGATTACAGATAGGCAAATACTGGATCTTCTCTTTGATATGAACACCTATAGATGCAAATGAGCTCTAGAAAGTATGAGTTTATTTTATAGAGTGGGAAATTTCCATAGGAAATAAGGTGTGGGAATGTAATGAGGGGAAGGAATAAATATGATTCAGAAAGAAAATAAAATAGTATGTATAAAGGGGGTGGGGAGGTGTGGGTGGGTAGGGATATAGGTAAAAATGAGAATTAACTTGTGTTATATACTGGTACAAATTCCCCAATGTTATATGGGATTCTGAGATGTATATAAATTGTACAAATAAAGAATTCAATTAAAAAATATACATATAAAAATAATAATAATAATGGGAAGCAAAGAAAATTCTTTGTATCACCTCATCAATACAAGCACCATTTCCACTGTCTCGGGTATCAGCAATGCGGTGATGGCTTTGAGTCTGACAGAAGGATGGTCACAAGCCACACACAGGGACAGTCTGCTTTTACAGCAGGGACCCAGCAGCCACAACAAGGTGGCCCCAAAACCGATTCCCAGGGGAGATCTTGGGACACTGGTATGTACACACAGTAAACAGAGTGAGTGATGCCACAAACGCTGATCCAAAAGTTCACGAAGTTAGACCTACTAACTCTTCCATCAGTCTCAAAAAAACTAACAGGCAGTCACAATCCGAGCTGTTAGCCTGAAATTAGATAGTGTATTGGACAATCGGTGCCTACTATTCAGCTCAGGTATGCTTCAAAATGAATCTGATTTTCAAACTTCTAAGACTAAATTGAGTTTTAAAAAGCACTAATTCACATATGTTAAGTACTTACTACATGTCAACATAGGAAAAAACATTCCAGGGACATATTTTCCTCTGAAGGTTAAAAACTTTATTTTTGAGAAATTTTTTACCGCCCATTTCCAAAGAGAGTCACAAAAGAAAGCAAAAATATTATCCTCCCCCATCCTAGAAATAAATAAGGGCAAAACTTTTTTTTTTAAATCACGACACTTAGAAGTTTAGCACCAGCATCCAAAATGAACAAAAAAAGGAAGAAAAGCATTACTATATAACAATTTCAGATTTCTTTGGTTGGGGTACTCCCCATGTAGTTTTAATATTTCTTCTTTTCCTTACCAAAACAGTAAAAACCAGGAAAATAAAAATAGAAACCTAGTGGTAGCTGAAACTGGGGAGGGTACTCTCCTATCTCTCGTGCGGGCGTTCCTGGGCTCGTGGCTGGCTAGAAATCTTTGCTGACATCTTTCTCTTGCGTTGTTCGTTTCTCAAAGAGTAACGATAAACATTCTATTATTGTCCAAATCTTAAGTCTTCTGCTTTATTGCTTAGATGTTTCTTTGGTGTTGGTAAGGTTTGTTTTAGTTCTGAATGGTTGTTCATTCTTTAGGTCACCTGGAAAAAAAAAAATCAAACGTACAAAGAGTGACAAAATGACAGCAACAGAAATTTTTTTATATTAATTCAAAACCAGGACTTTAAAGGCTATAAACAAGGTCTTTTTTAAGAGGAAAAAGGGGGAAATCCCATTTACTCCACAGATAACCGTCTTCTGTTATTCAATCAAGCCCATGCCAGGGACTTTAAAATGATCAAATTGCCACCGGGTGCCAGAAATGCAGCCATTTTCCACTGCGCCATCGATGGTCTTGGTGTTAAACACCGAAATTTTCCCAAGTGAGTCCCCCCAAGGAGCCCAGGCCACGCAGCTTCTCCCCAGGATCCTAGCGGAGGCCAGAGGCTGGCACAGCCGAGCCACAGTGAGTCTAAACTCGTAGGGGCGCTGTGAGCTCGCTGCCCTCCAGGGAAGGAGGGGTGGGGGCGCCAGGGTCTCACCCGGAGAGCGAGGTGCCCGGCGTCACTCAGCACTGCTCGGCGCGGCGGCGGCAGCGGCGGGAGCCGGGTTCTCAGGTGGTGCGTCCCCTGCCTTGGTCTACAAAGACAAAAAACCCAGTCGTGAGCCGAGAGGACCCGCTCAGGGGCCACCGGACTGGAGGGACAAGAGGCCTCAAATGTGCATTTTCCTGGCCATGAAGGAAAATTACCACGCACTAGTTAGTGGCTCTTATGTGTGCGAGGGAGAAACTGCTCCATGGCAGAGGCTTCCACGCGGCCCGACGGCAGGCCCTCCAGCCAAGTGCCCGCACCTTCAGCTCGCACAGCCCGTCGCAGCGACAGCCCCGAAGGCTCCGGTTCAGAATCCCCAGCCGTGGAGCGAGCATTTTAGAGAATGTTACTTAGCTGAGTCAAACACCGGGTTTGCACTGGGGGCAGGGCACACTCACTGGGGGCAGGGCACACTCACTACGCACGGGCCCCTCCAGCGGGGCTGTGCAGGTCCCCCCGGCCCTGAGGCTGAGGCGAGGGGACCGCACATCTGAGCTTAATGAGGGCAACATGGAGACTCCCAGCTCGGGGTTTGGAAAAGGATCGAGGACAGAATGGAGCACAAAGCCGGTTCCACTGTGCGGACGCACACAGGCACACGTGCACGTACACACGCACGCACACACATGCAAACATGTTAAGGCGGCCAAACTGTGACGTAATCGCAGCTCATCTGGCAACCTCCCCTCCGAGGGCTGAGCTTCACCTCTTTGCCGTCTTGCGAAGGAGCGTTGGGAGGACGCGGGCGACGCCGGTAGTTGTAGGGGCGCCGGAAGCCTCGGCGCACGGCTGGCTGGTGCGCACCGTTGGCCGCTTGCTGGTTCTCCTTGTCCTCCACCTCCCCCATAGCCGCCGCGGGTCGCGGGCGAGGAGGCCCTCTGGGGAGAGAGCAAGGGCCCTGAGGCAGCGCGCTGAGGGGACTGGGGACCCCGAGGGTTCATCTTAAGTCAGCGGCGGGGGCACACGCCCGGAAGCTCTGACCCCAGCAGGCTGAGGCGGGACAATGCAAAAGTTAAAGGCCAGCCTAAGCTACAGACCCTGTCTCAAAAAAGAAAGGGATCACGTGATCAGTACTTACGGCCAGAATTATTTACAGGCAGTCCGGCGAGTGGAACAAAAGTTTTAGCAGAAAGGCCTCTTCTCCCCACCCCACCCCCACATTTTCTGCATTAGAACACCCAGCTACAGTGAACAGAGACACTGCACACAGACTGACCCTGGCAAGAAAACTGGCTTCCCACACGCCGGAGCGTGTTTCCACATTAACATTCACCAGCAACGCTGCCTCGGAGCTGCCCTTTCCGTGAGAAAACCGCTAGGGGCAGAGATCAAGGTATCACGCAGTTTCCAAAACGGCTTGAAAAGGTAGCTTTCCTACCCTCACCAGGCTGGGAGATTCACTTGTGCTACTGTCTCGTTCGTACCTGTTTCCTTAGGACTCCTCATAGGACTCTTTCTCTAAGTCTGCTTAGTAACTAGTCGTTAGTGATTCCTGCCTAGAACGGGAAATCCAGGAGGAACGGGGCCGCAGTCTGGCATAAATCCTTTCCCAGTGTAGCATGCATAGTCCTCCTTAGCGCCCATCTGGGCTGACAAATTTCAAAGTACAAGTTGAATATCCCTTCGCCAAAATCCCAAGTGCTCCCAGATCCAGAACTGTCCCAAGATAACACACGTCTTACCCTCCGAGGCGTTTCAGATTGGGGAGTTTATCAGTAAAGTTCTCAAAAACTATGAGCTTTGAGGTAACCCTGGCAACATTACTGAAATAAGGGATATTCAGAAAAGAACAGCTAGGCTTTTCCAAAAAAAGCTGTCACAGAATCTGAGGGAATCTAGTTCAGGATTTGTGGAAAAGAAAGCACGAGTAAAATAAACCACTCCAGTAACACTAACACCAATAGCGGCAATAGCATCTAGTGTTTCTTGAGGGTGCTATACTAATGACCCCAGATGCACTGTACTCTGGATCTTACCGACCACTGGAGAGCCTTTGGGGGATGCAAGGTGTTGCCATGTACTAAGGCTGGCCTTGAAGTCCCTATGTATCTCATATGGCCTTGAACTCAAACCAATCCTCCTGCTTCAGCCTCCCAAGTGCTGGAATTAGAGGCATGCGCCATCACGTCCGGCTGCACAACATTTCCTAGTGTCCACTTTACAGACCTGGAGACCCAAGCTTAGAATCCAGAAACCTGCTCAAGGCCTTACCGCTACTAAACCACAAAGTGCAATTTAACTACAGAGAATACACTCCACAGCACAGTTAAACCCCTACGCCAGATTACCCAGCGAGAGCCACGGGTGAGCCAAATACTTTGACACACAAATCTTGCTTCATTTAAATTACCTTACCCATGAATTTCTGCTTATTTCACTTAATAAAAGTTCAGTATCGTGCTGTGTGAGGCTGAGATTACTAGTCTGGGGATTAGTACTCTGGAGGCTAAAGCAGGAGTGTCATAATGCTCAAGCCCAGCCTCGTGTATGGAGATTTTTTTTTTTTTTTTTTTTTTTTTTTTTGCTTTTTGGAGACAGGGTCTCGCTTTGTAGTTCAGGCTGGCCCTGAGCTCACCATGGTGCCCAGCCAAGCCACCGCGAACTCAGCAATCCTCCCGTCTCTGCCTCCCGAGTGCTGGGATTACAGGCGTGAGCCACCACGCCCAGCATTATATGTGGTTACCGGGGATCGAACTCAGGTCCTTGTGCTTGCAAGGCAGGCACCGGAACCACTGAGCTAACCCTCCGGGCCAGTGTATGGAGATTTATAACAAGGTACAACCCCCAGGTTTAAGCTCCAGTGCCATCAGAAATTAGATAGATAGATAGAGAGAGAGAGAAAGAGATGATAGATAGCACACAGAAGCTGAAGGATTTGAATAATGATTTGATAGATAAAGAAACATTCAAGCTCGGGTGAAAGGAGACTGTCGCGCTGCTGTCTGGATGCACAAACACCCATGCGTTTGGTCAAAGAAACCATGTCTTCCGCAGAGCACAAGGAGCGCCTCCGTGGGGCGCGGCACATACCTGCGGTACCGGGGGCGGTAGGTCGGGTTCCGGTGCACCGGGCCCTGAAGCTGGGCTCCATCGGAGACTCCGTCCTTCAGCTCCCCGATCTCACCAGCCTAGAGGGCAAAGAAAGAGAGCGGCGAGTGAGCGAGTGAGCTGGCTCGGGACACACAGTCCCACTCTTCAGGACGACGGCACACAGCGGTTCCTGACCAAGCTAGACCTGAAATACTCACTGATGAAGTTAGCGCAAGGACAGAAGAGCTCAGTTCTACTAGAATTGGTCTCTCACTTTATCCCAGAAACCTCAGCTCGATTCATTTTGTTTTGTTGAGACAGGTTCCACTAACTTCAGGTTGGTCTTGAACTTGCTATACTGTAGCCAGGATGGCCTCAAGTTCATGGTGATCTGTCTGTCTCAGCCTCCCAAGGACTGAGATTACAGCTATGCACCGCTACACCCCGCAACATTTTAAAATCTAACATGTTCAACTTACAAGGAAGTGAAGTGATATATCGGAAAATGAGATTTTCAGAAATGTTTCAAACTCAGGTCCATAATTCTACGCACCAGTCTCTTTGCAATCCCTCTAAGGACTTCTACAAAGGTTCATCTGAAACTTAGTGCTGAGCTGGGGTGGAGGAACTCAGTGTAAATGCCTGCTTGCTATGCACAGGGCCTGGGGGTTCAAAATCCAGCAAGGAAAGGAAGAAAGGGGGAAAAAACACAAAACACATCTTTGCCTCTGATTTCTTCCTTTTGGTTTTTTTCATGTGTTTAAGAAGAGTCAGGCATGGTGGCACACACCTGTATCCAAGCCCTCCGGAGGCAGAGGCAGGAAGATCACTGAGAGTTCAAGGCCAGCCTGGCTAACATAGTGAGTTCAAGGCCAGCCCGAACTATGCAGTGAGACCCTGTCTCCAAAATGAAACAACAACAACAAAAAAACCCACAAACTAATGTTTAAGAAGAAAAAAAAAAACTATGAGTTTAATCTAGAAGAATAAAATTAATATAGTGTACAACTCCTGGAAAGAATAAAAACGAAAACAAACCATCCATCCAACAGCCCACTCTCTTCTGGGCTCAGAGCCAAACAGTATCCTCCGAGCATCACTAGAACGACCGGCACTCACGTTACTCTCCTACGACCGGAGAAGCCCTCACACTCCGCCCTGGCTGAGTCCCCTCCTCCCTCACGGTACACCATTTCTCCCTTCTCCGCTCCATTTCCACTAAGCCACACAAACAAAAGACGGAAACCCCATCTTTTCCACCTTTTTCATTTCAAAATACATACAGACTTCTTACGACAAGCTGAATCACGACTTTTCCACACGAGACATGCCCTTTTACTCTAGTGTCTGGTCTGGAAGATTTCAACAGCCTGTACTTGGCACGCATAACCTTGACACTGCAAAAAACAACAGGCCAGTCACTCAGTGAAACATGGCAACGGTCTGGGATGTTCGGTGGTCTCTATTTAGAGTTGATCTAATGGGAAACCACGGAAGTTACGCTGCCCTCCCCATGGCACCCGGTAGGGGGCGCACAGCCCCAGTCCCTACTGCCACTGTGTTCCCCTTTGCGAAGGGGTCTACGTGCTTGCCCAGCTTCTCCACCCCAAGTTCCGTTTTCTTCTTTGTAATTGTTAGGACTTAGTAGGAAGCACATACCTTCCAAGTCTGTGAATATCCTGTTACTCATTCAACTTCTCGGTATGTCTATTTATATCTGAATGGGCTCATGTTTCTCTACCTTCTTCCATGAGTGAGATTCTGTTGCTGACACTACTGGCAAATGGGAACCCCTCCCGTGGGCCCTTCTCCCCTTGTCAGGACCCCAACATTCTCTTACAGGTCCTTCCGGGCTCACATCCTATTTTCCCTGCCCTGGCCCTGATATCAGCCACTTTTCCAAGCCCACAGTACTGACCCCACAACCCTCATTTCTCCTCCTTCCTGGCCAATCGCGAGCATTTCCTTCCCCGAGGGGCCCCGGCCACGGTCCTTCACGGGACAGGCCTGGTCCTGTAGTCTCTAACCTTATATCCTGGAACTCAATCCCCCGTCACTCCCAGGTCCGTGTACAGTGGACCCATCCCGGCCCGCGGCTTTGCGCGTCCTCCTTCCACCTCCGGGTGCACCCACAGGCCTGCGTCTCCCCTGGGGGCCCGTTGGCCCTTTGCCCCTCCTGGAACTACCCTTCCCAGTGCTCAGAAGACCACGTAGCTCTCTCCTCAGACACCACCACACTCAAAATTACGCTTTCCTTCCTCTAGCTCCTACACCTCTGACTCTGCTTATTTTTCTCCCAATGTGACATCTTTACTGACGTTAAACTGAGGAAAAGACCGCTGAGATTTTCTTTTTAATCTCCTCCCCCAATTCAAATCTTTCTTCCATCTCAGTATGAAGCACAGCCTCACTATGTACCCCAGACTGGCCACAAATTCAGAGATCCTCTTGCCTCAGCCTCCAAGTGGTAGGATTGCAAGCCTCACACCCAGCTTTCCTTCTATTTTTTACATCAAAAAAACACAGAAAAATAGTCTACTCCTCACGCTACACACTGACACCGTCGAACGCTGTCGCTTTATACTTAAACATCTCCCAAGCCTGTCCACTCACCTTGGCTACTACACTCAAATCCGACCCTCCACCATCTATCCAGTGGAGAAAAAGGAGTCCTTAGGATCGTATATGACATCCTTAAAGCAGCCTAACTTAGGAAAAAGGTTTTCAATTTTTTTTTTTTCTGTTGACTTGACTCATGGAGACTTCTAAGGGACCCAACATGCCAGTGGAGTAGGAAGCTTCTGAGGGAGAATCTCAGAGCTGCGAGCGCTGTTACTTCCAGCTGGGGACGGTGGGAGAGTCGGCCTGCGCTACAGAGGACACACGGGGAGGCTGTGGGGACAGGGACCCCCGTTCAGGTGAGCTCAGCAGGCTGCGCGAATGACGCGAGACCCTGAATCTTCACCTCCTGACTGATGGGAGATTCTCTTTTCAAAGATATGGAGAAGAATCAGCATGCTTTCAAAAAGCATAATCCAGTATATATTCTAATAAATGAACCCACAAAGGCACTGACTAACCCTCTGTTACCGTTCCACAGGCATCTCCTGCTCCCATTTCCCAGAAGCCCAAGCGCTGCCCAGAGAATCCACTGTCTCGGGAACCCAGTGTCTCCGTGGACGTCAGTCTGGCCCTTATTTTTAGCACACTGGTCAGGGGCAGCTGTCATAGAGTAGAAGGGACAAAACAAGAAGCGATACAGGAAGAACTTTCAGGCGACACGGGGAAGAATGAACACAAGACAGAGCCCAGGCACTTCGGGGGACTCAAGGACACGACTGAGGGACCAGGCGCAGTGAAGCTGTGAGGCAGCAACAGAAACGAAACAGACTCCTCCTTTTCCAACTGTGAAGTTGGTAGGAGGCTTAAGAGCAGCAAATTTCACCACTCTTGATGAATACTTTGTAGTTTTTATTTTGGTTTTTTTTGAGACAGAGTCTCGCTTTGTAGTTCAGGCTGGCCCTCAGCTCACTATGTGGCCTAGGCAAGCCTCGAACTCAGCAATCCTCCTGCCTCTGCCTCCGAGTGCTGGGATTACAGCGTGAGCCACCACGCCCGGCACTGTGGTATGTGGTATTGATGGCTGGTGGGCGTGAGTCACCACACCCAATATCATATTGTATGTGGTTACCGGGATCGAACCAGGGACCTTGTACTTGCTAGGCAGGTGGCAGAACCACTGAGCTAAATCTCCGGCCCAACTCTGCAGTTTTTTAAAAAATGAAAAACAAACAGCCAACAACGTCCACTGTATGGTAGTTTACGTCTAGCCCCTCTCGGCAATCGGCAGCACCTCCCCGACGCGCTGTGCACCGCAGGCACAACGCGACACCCCTCAGACTCAGGCCTCAACCCCTGAAAGCAGCGTCTAACGCGCCCTCCAGAGAGGCCCAAATCCATCTCTGCAAAAAGCCGAGAACGAGCAGAGAGAGACACTGCCGCCCGGCCTGGCGGGACTTCCCACCCAAGCTCTAGCGCAAGCCACCGACCTCAGCGCTCCGGCCTTCCGGGCCCACCACAACCCCCGGCCACCCGCGGGGCCTTCTCCGGGCTCCTGTCTACTAAGACGGGGGCCACAGGCCAGGCTGGCCTTCCATGGCTGGTGTCAGAGGAGCAGGAGGAGAGGAGCAGAGGAGGAGGAGAGGGGACCGCGAAGTCCCAGGTGCAATTTACCTGCATCCTGCTGGGCTGGGGAAAGACCCGGGGGCGGCGGTCAAAGGTCTGTCCCACGTGGTAGGGCGGGAAGCGCCGCTGCCGGTAGCGAGGGTAAAACTGGGGCTGGCGCAGCTGGCCCGGGGCCCCCGAGAACTGCCCAGCCGCGGGGGGCTCCAATCCTTCACTGCTGCCGCTCCCCGCCTCCTCCTCCTCCCCAGCGTACTAGCGAAGCAAAGAAACAGAGATTCAGAAGCGGTTCCAGCAAGGGAAGAAAGCCACGAATAACATCAGGTCAGAGGAGCGTCACCGAAGGGAAAATCCCTGCAGCGATGCCTTCGGTCAGGAGAAGAGATGCACTTAGCCCAGGCGCCCTGCGAGCCCCAGGTCTGTCAGATCAGACATCTGGAGGCAGAAGAGCAGAAGCGGCTCCAAACATGAACCGTCATGTGACCTCATCCGGGCAGCACCCCAGGGCACCTAGGAGACAGGGTGAGGAGGCCTCTCGTCTGTCCACCAGGGAGAGACAGGGCAACGCCCAGGAAAATATAGTTGATGATGTTAGCAGCATGTCAGACCGAAGCCTCTAGAGCAGTGTTTGGAATGTGCACTGGGTCTCTGAAGACTCAGGGTACAAAGCTGCTGGACCGTGACCTCCAGGTGCTTCTGAGCTGCCGAGGCGCCTGCACTTGCATCTGCGTTTGTCCCACCTGCACTAGGCTCGGTCCCCAGCAGACTGAAGGCACATACATCTGCCATACACCACACATCCAGAAATGCACAACTGTGCCAGGCAATGCCGTGTTCTCAGTGTACATTACTTTCTCATAAATTTACGTTAACATGAGTTATTTTTAAATTTCTTCTACTTCATTGATAAACACACATGAAAATGCAATAAAATGCATCCAAAAACCACAAAGTCTGAGATTCTATAACCTACATGGCGTGACTCTTTTTAGGTTTAGAAAATTTCGATTGTTCTTCCCAATACAATTAGGCTTAGCATTAACCACTTTTAAATGCAGACCTCATTAAAGAGAATTAATAACTGTTTATTATTTCACATGACTGAACTACTATGTCACCTATGGCTATTTTATATTTTAACCAATTAGAACAACCAAGCATCTGTCAAAGAATTTGTGATTTCAAATTTTACTCAAAGGAATACAGAAATCAAGTGGTCTTTATGGTAAGTATACGTTTTTAAAAAATGATAAAAGTTATGATGGGCTGGGGATTTAGCTCAGTGGGTCTGGCATCTGCCTCAAAAGCACCAGGTGCCAAGTTCGAACCCCAGTAGCATATACCGCAATGCCGGGCATGGTGACTTATGCCTGTAATCCCAGTACCACGGAGGCAGAGGCAGGACTGCTCTAAGTTTGAGACTTGCCTGGGCTACATCATGAGCTCAAGGCCAGCCTGAACTACAAAAGTGAGACCCTGTGTCAAAAGAATAAAGTAAAATAAAAACAAATTAGCCAGGCAAAGTAGCACACACCTCTGTCATCCCAGGCAAAGGAGAGGCTGAGACAGGAAGATTCCAAGTCAAGCCCTGCTTCAGTAACTTGGAGAGATCCTGTCATTTTCGGGTCTTCGAGGGAAAAGACTTTGAGAAAAAATTTTTACTGAAGGTTTTTCTATTTTGACTTCTGAATTCACCTCACAAATTAATTTCAGCTCGAGCTCTACAAACAGAATGACCTTAAGATCACCACTATGTCACTCTTCAGAGCTCATTATTAAAAATCTAGTACATGCCAGGCCGGAGGGTTAGCTCAGTGGTTCCGGCACCTGCCTCGCAAGCGTAAGGACCTGAGTTCGATCCCCGGTTACCACATATAATGCTGGGCGTGGTGGCTCATGCCTGTAATCCCAGCACTCGGGAGGCAGAGACAGGAGGATTGCTGAGTTCGCAGCAGCTTGCCTGGGCACCATAGTGAGCTCAGGGCCAGCCTGAACTACAAAGCAAGACCCTGTCTCCAAAAAGCAAAAAAAAAAAAAAAAAATCTAGTACATGCCCGGCTTGGTGGCCCGTGCCTGCAATGTCAACACTGGGAGGCTGAAGCCGGAGGGTCATCGGAAGTTTGAGGCCAGCCTGAACTACAAAGTGAAACTCTGTCTCAAAAAAAAAAAAAGAGTCTAGTAAGTCAAGCAAGGGTCAGAAAAATAAAATCAACTTGGGCAGGCTGCAAAGAATAAAGAGCAAAGCCATTTACATTGCAGAAAAACAAACCTATGAACCTAGAGGTAAGTCATTCTCAATCTGCTGAGAGTTCAAGGCCAGCCTGGGCTACACAGAGATCCGGTCTCAAATAAATAAGCTGAGCTGCTTAAGCAAAAAGCTCTAGCTAGTCAGGGCCTGTAGACTTCTTCATCTGCATTGGGACCAAATCCAAGAACTGAAAATCCGAGACTTACTCCTTTTCTTTGAGGCAACAGGAAAATGCAGCGCTAAGTGAAACAGCTACCCACACTGAGGCCAATGATTTAATCCTCTGGGCCGAGCGCTTTACCACCCCATCCCAGAATGACTCCTGCTCTCTCTCGCCACCTCTGAAGCTGCGGTCCGCGGGGTGAGTGCCAAGGGGGGCAACGACAGGTCGGAGCCCAGGTGCCAGTGACGCCACACGAAGGTCGGGGCCAGATGCAACAGCCAAACGGAGACTGAGGCCTTGGCCGGCCTCGGCACCACCTCTCCTCAGGCTGGCTCTGTTGTCATGAGACACGTGACCGTCCAGAACCTGCCGACAGTGCCGCCTGACAGCACTTCCGGCTGGCAAGTTGCCAAGGAGACGGGGGGGGGGGGTTCTCGGCAATAAAAATTTTGCTTAATATTCATCACTTGTCCTGTCTCCAGAAGATGGGTGGAGTATCCGCTCCAGGCACATACACTTCATTTTAAACACAAAGAAACGCCCAACCGCTGATGAGCAGCAGAGACGGTGCCGCCTCAGCCTCCAGCCCAGACCACAGGTAGGGACAGAGATCACGTACACTGCGGGGAGGCCCGCGGCGGCGGCCGTAGTAACCCCGGCGGTACCGGCGGCGATCGGCAGCGTAGCGACTCCCTTCCACCGGGACTCCGTCTGGGCCGGTCACGTTGGCCGCTTCTGCACCCTGAGAAAGAAACGAAATGTGAGTAGCGTCCAAACGAACAAGCAGCCAAGTTCACTCCCCAGAACCACAGCTTGGGACAGTTCAAGGGCCTCTCGGAGCAGCAGGGCACAGCCCGGCCGTTCCTACCACCACCTCAGAAACGGGCTCGGCTTTTACAGAGGAGACGGGGGTCCTCGGTGTGGTTTAAATCCACCCGCCTGGCTTCGCTCTGCCTTCCTGCCTGGTTCTGCCCGGTGCCAGGGCTGCAGGTACCTCTTCAGAGAGAGCACGGGCTGGTCAAAGCACAACCCAACCGTGAACGCAGGACAAGTCACGTGGAACTGGGAAGAGTTACCCGCCAATGGGCGAGAACGGAGCTGTTCGCCTTCCCAGATCGTGTGCAAACCTGTGTCACCGAGAGAGGTACCGTGAGCCTCTACACGCGGCTCCCCGGGCTCTGTCCAGCACTCGCTCAAGAGTGAAGCTTTTCCCATGGGGAAGCGACACAAAGGTCCCTGACTTTGCTACAGTCTCCATAAATGAAATCCCTCTTTAAGCAGATTGTTCTTGAAACAGACTTACGGGTTCTCATTCTTAGAGACAAACAGGTAAATAATGCCTCAGCCAGCTGTGGTGCACAGGCCTGTAACGCCAGCAGTCAGGAGGCTGAGGCATGAGGATGCCCAAGGGCAAGCCCAGCCGGGACTGCGAAGCAAGACCTTGTTTCAAAAAACAAATAAAAATAACCAAAACTGTAAGAACGAATTGGGACAAGGGAGATTCAAGAGAGTCAATTTCGAAAAGCCTCATGCCCGGAAAGCATGTGGAAGTAAAAATAACCAGAACTAAGTTGGAGGGACAGTCAGAGATCAGCACAGACAGCATTATGTGAAGGAGGCCGGGAACTCAGGCCTTGGGGTCACCCTGGTGAAGCCAACACTTCCGCATCAAATGACACCGTTTTCCTGTTAAGACGGGGCAGTCTGGGATGAAAGGGCCAGAGTAAAGACTGTTATATGCATATATGACTGTGCCAAAATGAAACCTGCTGTGTATCTAATCCACGCCAATAAAAAACTAGAACTGGGGCCGGAGGGTTAGCTCAGTGGTTCCGGCGCCTGCCTCGCAAGCGTAAGGACCTGAGTTCGATCCCCGGTTACCACATATAATGCTGGGCGTGGTGGCTCACGCCTGTAATCCCAGCACTCGGGAGGCAGAGACGGGAGGATTGCTGAGTTCACGGCGGCTTGCCTGGACACCATAGTGAGCTCAGGGCCAGCCTGAACTACAAAGCAAGACCCTGTCTCCAAAAAGCAAAAAAAAAAAACCTAGAACTGAAAAAAAAAAAAAAAAAACTGACAGCTGCTAAGAATACAAATATAGACAACAGCTTGGAAATTTAGTGAGATCCTGTCTCAAAATAAATACAGGGCTGGGGACATACCTGAGTGTAAGCCCTAGGTTTGATTTCCCACTACCATGACAGAAAAAGAGAAAGACTCTGTCTGAGATGCTATTTGTGTGGAAGGAAGGTTGAGACACAGTTCAGAATGGCCTCAAACTCACTATATAATCCAGGCTGGCCTCTAACTCGAGGTGACCCTCCTGCCTCAGCCTCCCAGTACTGGAACTACAGGCTCATGCCACCACATCTAGCACTACATGCAGTTTTTAAATGGTCTCAATTTTAGTCTTCAGTGTTTTATTGATACCTCTAACAGAGCACTGAGCTCAAAACATAAGGGAATAGTATGCTTGTAGAATGGCATAAAGCAGTTCTGTAGATATTCTCTAAAATGAGCCCTAGGCTGAGTTGGACTATTAACAAAACTCTCATATAGTCTATCAAGATGCATTCAGCTTTTCAAAATTCAAGCCCAAAAGAGAAACCAATGAGTATATTCACTACGAATTTCCTTTTATTGAAATAAAGTACTCAGCTGTGTTCTATTTCTAAGCAGAAATGCTTACAAATCAGTCTGAAAACTTTTTGAAAGAAGTCAGCTCTAAAGTAGCTCTCATCTATATTTAATGCCTTACGACAGTTCGCTTTTAACATCTGGTTCCAAAATAAAACTAAACTCTCTGAAGTCTGATAAACTAGCTTGAAGTTTTTCCATGAAGTTTTGCATTTATTATATGAAAAATTGACATTATCAAAGAATGCTTATAACCACATTACAAAACCAGGATATTTCTACCTCCAAGTTACTTCCTCCTATCATAGAAAACAGCCTGGAGTAGAGCTGACACGACTTCTTCGCACACAGCCAGAGCCGGAAGCAGCCCTCCGCCACCAGCCACGGCTTCTCACCTTCTCTCCTTCAACCACATCAAACTCCACAGTCTCTCCGTCTCCTACGCTGCGCAGGTATTTCCGGGGGTTGTTCTTCTTGATGGCAGTCTGTCGGGGAGATAGAAACCCCCATGTGAAGTCTAGATTTCAATACTGGCAGCTACTGAGATGATTTCATTGCTGTCAACTGGACTCATGAACCTGCAGAAACCACTAGCTTATTATTAAAGTAAATTTTTTGAGACAGGGTCTCGCTTTGTAGTTCAGGCTGGCCCTCAGCTCACTATGTAGACCAGCCAAGCCTGGAACTCAGCAATCCTCTTGTCTCTGCCTCCCGAGTGCTGGAACAGGCGTGAGCCACCATGCCTGGCACTGTGGTATGTGGTACTGATTGCTGGTAGGCGTCAGTCACCACCCCCGGCCTTGTGGTATGTGGCACCAGGGATCGAACTCAGGCCTTGCACTTGCAATGCAGACACTGGAACCACTGAGCTAAATCCCTGACCCTAAAGTAAATTATTAAATTCTAAATCATCCTCCTCCCGCAAACCAAGGATATCCAAAACAACAAAACAAAACAAAAGCACACTATCCAAAGATACAGCACATTACCTCCTGGTTTGTGCTGCACTTCAAAATTTTCCTTGGTAGTGAGAAATAGTGACTACAAACTTCTTAAACCCAATCACCTAGCTGTGATAGCTAAGTTATATCAGTCTATGTATTACGCTTCTCAGGTTCAGACTGTAGGACTGGGGACATGGTTCAGTGGTGCCGCTGCCTGACAGGCAAGGTGAAGGTCCCAAGTTCAATCCCCAGTTCCGCAAAAAAAGAATTAAATAAATAAAGGAGATTCAAACTATAGCTCTATCAACAAAGAAGAAAAGAGCTTTGTGAGATTTTAAATAGAAAACATCCACTGTCTATAAGACACACTGCTAACTTCCAAGTAATTTTTGAGCTAGATGTGGCGGTGCATGCCTCCCAGCCCACAGGAGGCTGAGGCAGGAGGACTTCTGAGCCCAGCCTAGGCTACACAGTGAGTTCAAGGCCAGCCTGAACTACATACAAGACACTGTCTCACAAAAAAAAAAAAAAAAAAAAGTGGGGTCAGGGATGTGGCTCAGTGGCACAAGGTCCACACCTGCCTGGCAAGCACAAGGTCCTGAGTTCGATCCCCAGTACCATAAAAAGAAACTAAAAAGATGCTAGAGGGACAAACAGCTCTGATACAGTAAACATAATAATGTCAGGAATGAAAACATATTAGTGCCAGGTATGTTGGCACAGGCCGGTAACCCCAGTTACCGGGGAAGGTGAGGTGAAAGGGTCCCAAACTCCGGGCCAGCTCCACTTAGCAAGGCTGTCTCACCACTGAGAGGGCTGGGGTGCACTGTGAGCCCGGCTTCGCCACCCAGGGCTGAAGACAGGAGTAAACCGGCTGGCGTCTCCCCTGGCAGCCCAGCTTATGGTCGAGGAAACACGAGGGGCTGACAGACAATTTATGTGAAGGTACGGGAGAGTGGCCCGCGGGCAGACGGGAAGGAATCTGTATCCCAGGGCTCTATCTGTGTATTTACTCCAGCCTTTCTCTTTAGGCCATTCGGAGCCCACCGGAGCGTGTGATAGGAACACATTAAAAGACGAACAGAGATGCTATTCTGCGCTAAACCTCTGCCCTGGAAAAGGCGTCTCTCCTGCCCAGTGGACTGCGGGGCCGACTCCCATTCCCTCGCCGGCCTCTCCTAACAGCGAAAGGGGCTGAGTCTGCATGGAAGTAGGTCAGCCTCACTTTATAAAGTGATTAGGCATGTGTAACCCAGCCCTTCCCCGGTCCGAGTAGGAGAGGAAAATAGAAGAGTGAGCCAGCAGGGCAGAGGCCTCGCGGAGGACGGACGGATGCTGAGGGCGCTCCCAGCCCCTCCCTGCCGGGGTCCCTCTTCCTGCTGAACTGGGCGGCGCACCGGGGTGACTCACACGGGCCGCCCCGGCTGGAATCAGGTCAGACTGGCTGGTATTGCGGGGCCACCCGCGCAGGCCCTGCTCTCCCGGGGGCGCCCTTCCAGAGAGCCACTGTCGGTCGGAGGATGGGCGAGACCCTGGATCTCATCTAAACGCCAAACTGCCCACACGCAACAGAAATGCATCTGGCCGAGGAGGAACATAAAGGCTAAAAGCCGTAAGCAAAGAGCTTTTCCGACATCTTTTATCTCCAAGCCCGAAAACATCACTCAGCACACACAAAACCAGGAGGAAACAAAAACTGAAGAAAACCAGATGCATTAACAACAGGGTAAGTAACATTCGAGGCTCCTCGCGGAGAGACTGAGACACTGTCAGCAAAGTTAGCATTTTTGATCACTTCCTTCCAATGGAAGGACCCAGACAGGGTCTAAGCAACCCCCGTTTTAGAGGCCGGAAGACTGTCCTGGGAACCCAAAGTTTGCTCACGTCTTAGACAAACGTGCCCTGGACATCTGTGAGCCTGTGTTCAAGGTACCAACGCCCATCTAGGCAACAGCCAGGTTGGCATGGAGGGCCAAGGATGGGGAAAGGATGTTCACACACGGAGAACGTGTTGCTAAGGACTCAGAAACGTTTTTAAAAAGAGAATTGACCTCTTGGTGGGGAGAGATGGGGGGCTTGTTGGGTCATGTGAAAATCCATCAATCACACAAAGTTTAAAATACAATCATACTGAATTTGTAGGTCTCACTTTGGCGAAAAGAACACTTTTCAGACACCTCTCCTCACACCACGAGGTGTCCAGTTATACATCCTCTTACCTGATGTACAAATACATCTTCTTTGGTGTCATTTCTGTTGGGAGACAAAAAGGAAAAGAAAACCTCACAGTTAAAGGTGCCAAACATACAGAGAAACTTATAGAGAACAGATAAGAATTTAGTTCTTAAGGCCTAAAAATCCAACATAAACGTTTGTTTATCCTCTGACTCCAATGAGACACCTCGTATCAATCCTCATTAAAAACTTGCAGCTACACAAGATACCCACCTCACCCCCTTCCGACAGGACTGACAGAGAACATCCCTCTCCCCTCCTGCCTCTTTCTAAATCACATGGCATGTAATCAGAGCCCAAGGTTTTCCTCCCGGCGAAAGCAAAGCAAGACAGTTAAAAGGACAGGGCACAGCTGTGAGCCAAGCTCTCCTTACACCGAAACTTAAAACAGCAATCCGTCCCCCACCCCACCCCACCCCACCCCAGTGCAAGACTTTGTTTCTCCTTCTGTGACATTCTAGTTATGGACTCATTTATCCTAAGTCCCCTCCCATTTCAGATTTTCTAGCTCTCTTCTTTCTTTCAGGATTACATTTGTGAAATCAGCTGGTGTTCTACCCATGTATTTTAATTAGCATTTAACCGCCACTGGCTTAGATAGAACACTGACAGTACCAAGAGATCTCGGAACGCTGCAACCCCCTAATACAGTAGGGGTAAGGGATGCAGCGTGACCGCTGGTGCCACCGCACGAGCATGAATGTCAGACACGCCAAGACACGCACGTACCGGTTTATAAATCCATATCCATTTCTGACGTTGAACCATTTAACAGTGCCAAGGACTTTGGTGGCTGCAATAGGATTAAGCAGACAAATTAGTATCTTGACCTACAAAGAGATAAAGCTCATACCACTGAGGTATTGATACCATTACACAAAGCCTAAACCTACCTGAGTGAATCATTAACAGCTTCATTTCAAAATTAGGAAAAGAAAATGGAGCAAGTGATGACACCCGAGAGAGTCTGCAAAAAGACCCCACCTTACTTTTTTGTGAATTTTTTTAAGGGTTGTACACTAAGCTTATAAATTCTGTCCTAAGTCAAACGGAGGAGAAAGACTTCTGAGA
The DNA here is from genome assembly GCA_004025085.1 of Thryonomys swinderianus. Taxonomy (NCBI): domain Eukaryota; kingdom Metazoa; phylum Chordata; class Mammalia; order Rodentia; family Thryonomyidae; genus Thryonomys; species Thryonomys swinderianus. Next base: position 20,943 of record PVIC010018599.1, read on the forward strand.
AAAAGAGAACCACATTCCTCAATGAACCCAGAAAACTTTCCCAACTGCAGAGGAGAAAGTGTAGGCAGATCAACAGAGTCCACACATCACTTTTACCCTGAACAATCAGGCAGACTTTAAAGAGCAACAAAGTAGCTGCTTCCAAAGTCCCAAAGACAGAAAAAAACAAAGTCTACTTGCCCAAGGGGGCTCTCCCAGGAGTCAAGGGTAATAAAACCCAATTGCCTGCGGCTAGTTTGGGCCTCAGGATCCTGAGGTGGAAGGTTAACAGGCCTTTTCAAGCCTTGGTGTTGACCTTGGGCGGGTTTCATTTTTCACCTTAAGTCTCTTGAGTTTGTGGGACTCTTTCAGGAAAAGCCACTCTTTAACTTGATCACTGTCTCTCGAAACCCCTTCAGTACTAGGTCAAATTTTAACAGAATTTCTAAACAAACCTTCACAGAACTTGTACCTTGTGGACAAACATTTATCAACAAGATTCTTGGGACCAATTGCAAATGTCTACCTCTAAGGAAATGCCTACCTCCGAATTCAGAAAACAATGGGATTATCCAGACTCAAGGCAACAGTCTATCCAAACAGATTAATGTTTTTAAGAAAAAGCTTAGTAGAGCTGGGCGTGGTGGCTCACGCCTGTGATCCCAGCACTCAGGAGGCAGAGCCAGGCGGATTGCTGAGTTCGAGGCTTGCCTGGGCTACAAGGTGAGCTCAGGGCCAGCCAGCCTGAACTACAAAGCAAGACCCTGTCTCAAAAAAAAAAAAGCTCAGTAGAGAATGGAAGTAATAATTAGCAGTAATCCCCACTCCTGTCTATGTAATACATAGTTTATAATGTTTTCCACCGTAAAACAATGAGGCTTCAGTTTTTTAAATATGAAGCTAAAACAGTGATTAGGATTTCCTCTGGCATGGGCAGGGTTGGTTCTGAGTTTGACTAAAATGGTGTGCTCTGTCAAGTCTTTCAGCTTTCTTTGTGGGAGGAGAAAAAAAACCTGTATTTCTCCAAAGTCACTCAATCCACATTAACTGCGCATTCTCCTAACCCAAGGACAATATTTCCAATGGAAAGACCAAACCACCAGAATTTCAGTCTGACATCACTGTAATGGAAGAAAAAGCCTGAGATGCTTCAGACATAAATGTCCAACAGGCCAGTTTTTGATCAGTTATATGCCAGTCAGTCATACATGATTCCAAATAATACTCTCTTCTACTTTTATCTGCCCAAAACTAACAACCTAGGAATATAAGCAGAGGTACTGTTTTTAATGTCTAGCATGGTTGGAATAACTTTCTCTAGAAAGGCAACATTAACGGGGTAAAGAGAAGTGAATCTCCAGTCTAACATAGTATACAGGCTGAAAGCTATTTTTATTCCCCAGTGTGTGGTTTTTTTTAATTCCAGAATACTTCTAAAGACTTCACAGGCACACAGATTCATGCACGTTCTTGTTTCAAACCCCTAATCCCGCTAAGGGGAAAGAAAGGGGAGGGTAGTAAAACTGGAAGGCCTTCAAAACGTTCACTAGAAGCCTTATTTCACTCATGGAAACTACTCTCCAGGCACCACGTGCAAGACGCGCTTGCAGAAACTAGAATTGGAGGATCCAAGAGCAGATATCCATTTCGGCCTGCACGCTGTCTAGCACATTCCACGCATCCATGTGTCTGCTGGGCAGAGGCCAGGAGATGGCAGGACGCGCCGGAGAAGCCGCGCCAAGCTGGCAGTGGGGATCTTCATCTCCAGAGTCTGAGCCTGGGACCAAAGGCCCTGGGACACACAGCCGAGCGTGTGGGGAAGGGGAGACTGACCTCCATTTACTCCTCCATCCTTAAAGATAAAACCTACTTTGCTTATCTCAGGATCAAATGAAAACCTCCAAGAGTTCCACTCTTCAAAACTTAAGTGGGGCGTGGTGGCTCACGCCTGTAATCCCCCCACTCGGGAGACAGAGGCAGGAGGATTGCTGGGTTTGAGGCTTGCCTGGGCTACATAGTGAGCTCAGGGCCAGCCTCAACTACAAAGTGAGACCCTGTCTCAAAAAAAAAAAAAAAACACCAAGGCTGGCTTCTGTGTTCCTGTGCCACCAAAATATTAATAATGTGTCACTAAGAACGCATCTTAACCCTGTTTGGGATAGTAACACGAGGTTGTGTCATTTCACACAGGAGTCCAAGAAATCCTCGGGGGAACAGTATCACAGTCCAACAGTGACTATGTTCGAGCAACTCTGAATTGAGTCCAACCAAAAATAGGAGTTACTCTCACCACGCTGGGCTGGAACTGAGAAAACAAAGCAGGTCTCTCCCGGGGGGTGATACTGAATCGCACTGCATGTGCTTTTCTATCCTTCCTCCGATTTTCCGACCAGTGGGGCGAGAAGACTCAGGGGAAAGCAAACACGCCCACCGCAAGTGAAAACTTCTCTTCAGCATCCCAGTCTGTGAACGATTCTGCTCAGGGTGAAGGAAACGAAATCTTCCTTCAGAGCCGCCCTTCAGGGCGCCCCTGCCCCCCACTCCTCCCGGCCCGTCGGAGGCCACCCAGGGCGTCGCCGGGGATGAGAAGCCGAGAACTCTGTGGCCAAAACGACAACCACACAGACAGAAGCCCTTTCCGACCCGCTCCTCCACCCACGCCTCACGCTGCCGCTTCCCTTCCTCGGCGACTCCCAAAGTAACCGTGTTTTGTGAAAACGTCATCGGCCGCTTCCGACCAAGTTTTCTCACCGCCGCAGCACGTGCGCGCCCGGGCGCGAGGGGGGTGACCCCGGAGCGGGGAGGGGACCCGGGCGCGGGGAGGACCCCGGAGCGGGGAGGGGACCCGGGCGCGGGGAGGACCCCGGAGCGGGGAGGGGAGCCGGGCGCGGGGAGGACCCCGGAGCGGGGAGGGGACCCGGGCGCGGGGAGGAGGACCCCGGAGCGGGGAGGGGAGCCGGGCGCAAGGGGGTGACCCCGGAGCGGGGAGGGGAGCCGGGCGCAAGGGGGGACCCGCCGCGGTGGGCGGAACCGAGGGAGGAGGGAGGAGGACGGAGCGGGCCGAGTCCCGGCCGATTGCGACACCCGGCCCGGCATGTGGCCGGCGGAGCGTGGCGCCTTCCCAAGCGCGTGTGGGAAGGGCGTCGGGGACGGACACCTGAGCCTCGCGCTCCCCCGGCCTTCCCCGGCCCCAGAGGAGCTCCCCTCCCGGGTCGCCGGCGACAGGTCCCGGCCCACGTGGTCGCCCCGCCGCACGCCCGCGCCGCCCGGGGAGCGCGGAGCCATCGGGGCGCACAGGGGCGCGGGGCGCGCTCACCCGGCCGGCCTCTCCGGGCGCGACTCACCGAGAACTTTCTTCTCCGCGTCTTCGCCGCCGGCCGCGGTGCTGGGGGCCGCGGGGGCCGCGTCCCCGCCCGGGGTCCCCGCGGCAGGGCCTGCGGGAGGCTGGGGCGCGCTGCCGGGCGCCGGGCTCGGGGCCGCGGGGGCCGGGGGCGCCGGCGGGAGGGCGGCGGCGCCGGTGGAGCCGGGGGCCTCGCCCGCCTCGCTCATGCCGCTGCTCGCTCGGGCTCCTCGGTGGCGGTTGGCGGCGGCGGCGGCGTCGCTCGGCCGTGCGGGGCTCGCGGCGGCGGCTCGAGCTCCGGCTGCGCGCGCTGGGCTCGGCCGATCTTCCTGCCCCGAAAATGGCCCCGCGCGCTTTTCTGGGCGGCGGGCGGAGGCGGGAGGCCGGCTCGGGGCGGCGCCCATTAGCATTTAAAGGCGCCCGCGCCGCCGCCGGCCACGCCGAGAGCTGCAGGGGCCGGGGGGGCCGGAGCAGCCGCCGCCCCTTCGCCCCCCGCAGCCCGCGGCCCGCTCCGGCCTCCGCCCTGCGGCCCCGGCGCGCTCTCCCGCTCGCGCGGCCCCCGCTACGCAGCCTCCGGCGGGCCGGGGAGGGCTCGGGATGCAGCCGCGGGAGCCGGAACATTAACGCCGCAGACCGTTGGGCGACTTAGCCCTGAAAGGTGATTTATGGATAATTTCGTGCGTGACCCACAGGTGGGAGGACTGAGGTCGAGACCTCGGGAAGCGGATGTCAGATCCCAGACGACATCGATCTAAACGTGACCGAGAATGCGCTCTTCCTGCGTTTCGAACAGTGTGCGTGAAAAGATGGCATGCGCCCTCATCCAGTGGCGCCCCAGCTGGCGAAACCCTGAGCAACTGAGGCCTCTTTGCTCCAGTAAACAGTCCCAGTGGAGGGAAGGCCCCCGAGGCCTCCAGGAGCTGAGCCCCGCGTCCCGGAGCTGTCTGGCCGCTGGGGGGGCGGGGTGGACCCCGCTGGTGACAATTTTGGCGAGGCTCTCTTGTGAACAATTAACCTCAGCCCAGCCAGGAACTGGGTGTCCCAGAGTCACCTCAGCTTCCTCCTTGACGAGTGACTTTCTCACAGATGCCACGACAGCTAGAAGAGAGCGTCGTGTGGGACTCTAGGGACTGGTCCCCCAAAAGCTCCGTCCCTCTCTCCCGAACCATTTCCTGGAATTGGTGCTCGCTTCTCCCGGGGAAGCCGGCCACCAAGTGCGACCCACCTCCGTCTCTCGGCCTGTTAGGGCTGGTGCGGGCTTGAACATCCTACACGTTTTCACAAAACAAACACGAACAAAAGGCTGAATTCGTCTACATTCGTGGCGTTCTCTACATACTACACTCATTATTAACACGGAACGATCCTCTTCCTCGCTCCTTGCTAACTGTATCCATGTTAAAGAAAATAAATTCTTAGGGAAAAAAAAAAACAGCAAAATATGAAACTTTGGGTTTTTCCATGTCATTCTTTAACATTTGGGGGGGTCTCCGAGCCCCTATATGTCAGATTCATATTTTTGTTTTATTATAATATAAAATATACCATGATGCTACAAATGTATGTACCTAAAAATGTTAGTATAATTCTTGAAGATTATGGATTTTAAAATTACAAGCATATTATTGTGATGAGGATAGCCACTGATTTTCTTCTCCAATGAAATGATTAGCCTTGCTATTTACCCTCAGAAATGGATGGCAAAGGACAAAAATAAGAGGAGTTGCCAGGCATGGTGGCTCACACCTGTAATCCCAGCACTCGGGAGGCAGAGGCAGGAGGATTGCTGAGTTCCAGGCTTGCCTGGGCTACAGAGTGAGCTCAGGGCCAGCCTGAACTCCAAAGGGAGACCCTGTGTCCAAAAAAAAAAATGAGAGGAGCTGACCTCTTCAAACTGGTTCAACAGTCGAACCTTTCAAGAAAACATTCAAGCCTTGGAAAATAATTTATAACGAACAGATGTTGTTTCCAACCTCCGGAAGACCCTAAAATCATTACAGATACACTCCAAGACTTCCTAGAATTTGTGCTGGACTGGATCCCAAAATCACTCATGATTTTCATCCAAAAAAAATCAGCTGGGAGTTCTAGGTACTGTGCTCAATAAATCCAGAGAGAATAAATGAGAACAAACATGGCCTCTACTTAATAATCAGACCAAGACATGACTTGTGCACAGACGTACATATTCATTCCTTCCTTCCTTCATTTGCTTATTCGTGTACTCTCACTTACTAAGCACACACTACATGCATTTGTATCTATGGTTGGTCATAGTGATGCTTGTGCCAAGATTTCTCTGTGATGTTAAATATTTTCTCACTTACATTTCTATGGTAAGAAAATGTCACTGCTTCGTAAATTTGAGACCAACAACGGCAATGATGATCGTAATCTACTTGCTGACATCAATCGTCTACAGGAAATGACTCGTTAGGTCATAAACACAGAAGCAACTCTGTCCCTGGCACGAAAAAGTTAGAACCTGCATGACTAGGAAAGGTGAAGAGATCCAGGCCAAAGCCAGTGGTGCTCAGGATTTCTCCTTAAAAAGTCCCCAGAGTCATAAGAACTTTGGGAAGTTTTCAACCTTTCTGGGTTAAAAGCATGTTCTGTGAGACTTAAAACCATTACAGTTTAGAGGCCTCTAACTGCCTCAGCAGGAAGCAGCTTCGAATCTCCATCTGCCTGTCATCTTCCTGGACCTGATGGAAAATAATGGTCTCCTCCTCCTTTTTTTTTTTTTTTTTTTGAGACAGGGTCTTGCTTTGTAGTTCAGGCTGGCCTTCAACTCACTAGGCAAACCTCAAACTCAGCAATCCTCCTGTCTCTGCCTCCAGAGTGCTGAGATTACAGGCGTGTGCCACCACACCCTGCACTGTGGTATGTGGTATTGATTGCTGGTGGGCGTGAGTCACCACGCCCAGCATTGTATGTGGTTACCGGGACTGAACTCAGGACTTTGCGCTTGCGAGGCAGGTGCCAGAACCACTGAGCTAAATCTCCGGCCCTCCTCCTCCTATTTGACTTTCTAAATTTTTTTTTTTTTGAAACAGGGTGTCACTTTGTAGTTCAGGCTGAGCTCACTGTGTAGCCTAGGCAAGCCTCAAACCCAGCAATCCTCCTGCCTCTGCCTCCCCAATGCTGGCACTACAGGCGTGAGCCACCATGCCCTGACTCGATTTTCTGAATTTTAAGTGAATGTTTCCAGCCCTGTTCAGTGGAGGGCAGGGCCCCTGGTGAGTCTACCCCCTTTGGCATTCATGAATAATGCAGACAGTGTATTTAGAGATTTAAGTTTGTGTTTGTTTGTTTATTTGGGTTGTTGTGGGGTTTTTTTGTCTTGTTTTGTTTTTAGGTCTCTCTTTGTAGTTCAGGCTGGCCCTGAACTTACTATGTAGCCCAGGCTAGTCTGGAACTCACAGCAACCCTCCTGCCTCTGCCTCCAGAGTGATGGGATTATAGGCATGAGCCACCACACCCGGCACTGTGGGCATGCGGTACTGATTGCTGTTGGACATGGGTCACCATGACCGGTATCGTGGTATGTGGTGCTGGTGGTCAAACTTGAGACTTTATGGTTGCCAGGCAGATCCTGGAACCACTGAGCTAAATCACCGAACCTCTTCTCAGTAGATATTAAGATATCCCGCAGAATGAGACAGGAACACAAGCCCCAAGTACAAGCCACATGTACAACTTTACATTTTCTGGCAGCCACAGTTAAAAAAAAAAAAAAGAAAGAAAGAAAAATTTTTGAGACAGGTTCTCACTGTACAGCTTAGGCTGGCCTTGAATTCATTATGTAGCCCAAGCTGGCGTCAAACTCAAGATGATCCTCCTGTCTCATCCTCCTGAATGCTGGGATGACAGGCATATACCACCATACCCGGCAGAAACAAATACAACTCATTTTGATACATTTCTCATAACCAGGAATTTCTACAGCACGTATTATTTCTACTTATAGAATGATTAGTGAAGCCAGGTATGGTGGCATATGTCTGTAATCCCAGCACTCTGAGGCTGACACAGGATAATCACAAGTTTCAACCCAGCCTGAGGATTTAGCAGCTTGGTTATACCTGATCTAAAAAGCTAAGGGGAAAATTTAAAGGAAAAAGTTAAAGTTTAAGGGAAAAGGCCCTGGATTCAATGTTTAGTATCTGAAGGAAGGAAGGAAGGTAAGAAAGAAAGAGAGGAAGGAAGAAAGAAAGAAAAAAAGAGAAGTTAGTGATGTTTTTATAATATCTGGCACTATCTTCAATCTCTAATATGGACTTTATATTTGTAATACATCTTAGTTTGGGTCCGCCATACTTAAAGCATTCAGTGTGAAAGCAGGCACAGTACCATATTCCTATGATGCTCAGGAGGCTGAAACAGGAGGGTACCAATGAGTTCAAGGCCAGCCTGGACTACATAGCAAAACCTTGTCTCAAAAAACCAAAAAAGTAAAAAAGTTAAGTACTCCATGTAGCCAGTAGCTAACATATTGAGTAACATAAGTCTACGCGACTAGAAATTACTGCAGTCCATGTGTGCTGATCTCAGTTTCCCCACTTTCTGCCATTGGCTACAAAGGCACCCCGACTGTCTGGTTGGCCTAAGTGTACAATAATTGGAGTCTGCTAAAGAGCACAGAGGAGCTGAACTCTGGCCTCCCCGCGGGAGTATAGCACAGCTTCCTGGCCCCGAAACCATCCCTATCTTTCCAGCTAAGACTCTGGGAAGGAAATCAAGCAGCTGTGGGTAATTTTCTTTCAGAGCATTTTGGAACTCACTTTGTGAAATAATGACCAAAATACTTCTTCTTCCTGTGGAAAGTGTCCTTGTGCTTCTTTCTGTACATACCATTTTCTTTTTTTGAGGCAGGGTCTTGCTTTGTAGTTCTAGCCAGCCGGGAACTCACTATATACCCCAAGCTGTCCTCCCCCTAGAGGCGATCTTGCCCAGCTCCCTCTTTTTTTTTTTTTTTTTTTTTTGAGACAGGGTCTCACTTTGTAGTTCAGGCTGGCCCTGAGCTCACTATGTAGCCCAGGCAAGCCTCAAACTCAGCAATCCTCCTGCCTCTGCCTCCCGAGTGCTGGGATTACAGGCGTGAGCCACCACGCCTGCCAATTGAATGGATTCTTATCTAATCTGGATTCTTATCTAGGAGATACATGGTGTTTATTTTTTGGTCAGTGGAATAATTCTTCCAAGTGCGTTCTCATACAGCAGAAGAGAAAACAGGAAAAGCATATATTATACTCCTTTTTGAGATTCTGCTCCTTAAATTCTTCACTTTGTGTGGTACCAGGATGCACCCCCAGGGCCTTGCACTGAGCTGCACTGCACCTACTGAGACAGGGTCTCTCTGTGTGGTGTAGGCTGACCAGATTGGCCTCAGATTGACAGTGAGTGATCTTCCTCCCAAAAACTCCTGAGTACTGGCATCAGCTTTGCACCACAATGCCTGCCTCTCTTTTCTTCTCTTTAACTGAACCCTTCCTCCTAGCCAAGCATGGGGGCCCATGTATTTAGTCCCAGCACTCTGGAAGCTGAGGCAGGAGAGTCACCACAAATTTTTTTAGACCAGCCTGAGCCATATAATGAGTTCAGGACCAGACTGAACTAGAAAGCAAGACCGTGTCTCAAAAAAACCCTCAAAAGTGGGCCAGAGATTTAGCTCAGTGGTTCTGGCACCTGCCTCGCAAGCACAAGGTCCTGAGTTCGATCCTGGGTAACCACATACAATGCTGGGTGTGGTGACTCACGCCCACCAGCCATCAATAGCACATACCACAGTGCTGGGCATGGTGGCTCATACCTGTAATCAGGAGGCAGAGACAGGAGGATTGCTGAGTTCGAGGCTTGCCTGGGCTACATAGTGAGCTCAGGGCCAGCCTGAACTGCAAAGCGAGAACCTGTCTCAAAAAAAAAAACCCTCAAAAGTAAAAACATGAAACTAAATGAGTTGAACTTTTCAACTTAGTCCAGTTTTCACTTGATCACATTAGCATCCTTACAAGCTCACTGGACTGGTCCATTCTGAACTAAACTTTTGTAGATGTCTGATTGTTGGGAGCCATTGGAGGCCTCAGTGATCCCATGATATCGTGATGCTGGAAGGTAAGATTACGTAAGATCCCCATGAACTCAGATTATTGCCACCTTCTGAGACACTGATAAAATCCTGGGGTATTTAGTATTATCTCAACCCTAGGAGTCATCTGATACTCCCTAGGAACCAGTACTCCCTAGGAACCAACCCAGTAAATAGTAGGAAGCTCAAGGTCTTTCATCTCTGTTGCCGAGAGCACCATTGAACAGGCCCAAAGCTCAGCTTCTTCTCTAGTTTTCATTCCTATTAGTTAATTCACCTGTGCTGTCATGGCTCATAGGAGACTAGGACTTACTACAGAAGCCCTAGAAATGTCTCTTCCCCAGTTCCCTACATCTGATTAGTTGGGTTTTGATGTCTGTTGACACAGGAACCTAGGAATTGAGACTGAGAAAATTGAGGGATTAAAGGAGGAACTGCAGAAGAGATAGTCAAAACACATCAGAGCTGGGTGTGGTGGTTTATGCCTATAATCCCAGCACTCTGCAGGTTGAGGCAGGAGGATTACCCTGAGTTCAAGGCCACCCTGGACTACATAGCCTTGTATCAAAACAAACAAAAACCAGTCAGTTTTGATTTCCATAAAATGAAGTAATAGATTTGAAGAAAAAAGTATACACTCAAATTGTGACAAAATAGCAATATTTGCTAGTATAAATCTGAACGTGTATTTTTGCATATTATGGACTTAATATAAATAAGGAAAGTAGCATTTACTTCTTACAAGTGTTTACTTCTCCAGAAAGCTTACTACAAACCAGACATAGTGGGTGGTGGCATATGCCTATAAGCCTAATGCTTAGGAGGCTGAGGCAGGAGGATTGCTGCAAGTTCAAAGCCAGCCCGGGCTAGCTAGCAAACCCTCCCCCCCAAAAAAAAAAACAAACAAACAAGGGGCCAGAGGGTTAGCTCAGTGGTTCCAGCGCCTGCCTTGCAAGCGCAAGGACCTGAGTTCGATCCCCGGTAACCACATATAATGCTGGGCGTGGAGACACGCCCACCAACAATCAACACCCCGCATACCACAATGCCGGACGTGGTGGCTCACGCCTGTCATCCCAGCACTCGGGAGGCAGAGACAGGAGGATTGCTGAGTTCGCAGCGGCTTGTCTGGGCACCATAGTGAGCTCAGG
>PVIC010018600.1:0-31395 GCA_004025085.1 Thryonomys swinderianus
TTTTTTTTTTTTTTGCTTTTTGGAGACAGGGTCTCACTTTGTAGTTCAGGCTGGCCCTGAGCTCACTATGGTGCCCAGGCAAGCCGCCGCGAACTCAGCAATCCTCCTGTCTCTGCTTCCCGAGTGCTGGGATTACAGACGTGAGCCACCATGCCCAGCATTATATGTGGTAACCGGGGATCGAACTCAGGTCCTTGCGCTTGCAAGGCAGGCGCCGGAACCACTGAGCTAAGCCTCCGGCCCAGGAGGTTGTTTTGTTAACAGGGCTTTGCAAACAGCTGTGGCTCTAGATGCCAAGAGGCCAGGAGGCTTGGAGAATCCCACGGCCTAAATCTTTGCAGCCTGGCTGGACACTTTGCTGCATTCCCATGATAGACAGTTGATCATTTTTTCCCTAAAACGTGAACGGCTTGCTTTGATTGGCACACTTAAGAGAAATTGTTGTCCTTTTAAGGCTACAATAATTCCTGTTCTCAAACAATAACATGATTCTTAGAAGAAAAAGAATAGTCCTAAGAAAATATACCTTAAACAGCACTGGTTTCCTACGTGCACTCTTTCCCCCTGAATTGACAGCTACCGCAGCAAAAAATTTAGAACCAGGGTCTAGTTACCATTTGCCTACCACTTAAAAATGCAATTGGATTTGCAGTTTACCTGTGCTCAAATACTTAATTCTGAACTGAAGTATAGAGTAAAGTGAGACGAATGGGCAAAATGTTTTTTTCCTGGGCTTCTAAAATGTTTCATGTGATCTAGAATTGGGTAGCAATGGAAGTATACCATATAAATGATGTGAGGTAAATGATCTGATCACAGAATTCATGTAGTTCATAGGTAAATAGCTTAATTGTATAGTATTTTTATTATATGTAATTGTAAAATTTTGCATTATATAATTTGTTTGCTGTTGCTCTTCCATAAAGAGTTTTAATAGTAACAAGAGCCTTCAATATGTGGTGAGGCTAAGGCTTTAACCACCAGATGTAAGTATTACTGGACCAATAAAACATCCTTCTATTGCCTCCTGGTGCTGTTACTTTAAAAAAAAAAACATAAGAAAAAAGGTTTTTTAGGAAATCTATTTAACATTCTTTCCATAAGATAATATTGAGAAAAACCCCAACTATGAATTAAAATATTTAAGCAAATAATTAGAAATTTGTTATAGAGAAAAGGAAAAAGCAAATCAGACTGACTATGTATTACTGACAGTTGTTTGATTTTGATGTTCCTCTTTCTATAGAAGTATCCTTGTGTTTTGGATTCTCTTTAAAAGTTCTTTTTCAGCCAGGCGTAGCGGCTCACGCCTGTAATCCCAGCACTCGGGAGACAGAGATAGGAGGATTGCTGAGTTCGAGGCTTGCCTGGGCTACATAGTGAGCTCAGAGCCAGGTCGAACTACAAAACGAGACCCTGTCTCAAAAAAAAAAAAAAAAGTTCTTTTTCAAATCTTCCAGTCCTGGGAACTTCTTTCGTTTTAGCTTCAATGTTCTACTCAAAAGAAAAGGCTGCCTTTCGAACTGTACCCTGAGAAAGAAGGAAACAATCCCAACATTTTCACTATTTTAAATTGATGAAGTCACACAGACACTGTAAGGTTGACTGGATGAATACTAGGAACTTCTCTGAAGTAAAGAGCTTTTTAGAGAGTTTGTTTAGCTTTTCTGTTCACACAATGGATTTATCCTTTTCATTCTACCTTCCAAAGCATTTAGGGAGAAGTGGGGAGGAACTGATCTACTTGTCAATTACTCCTTACAAGGGAAGATTCTGTTCCAGGGTCTCTAGATTCCAACATATTATCCAGAGACTGAGAATTATAGGAAGAAATGGATGAAGTGCATCTTCGTGTGAAGCTGATTCATAGTATAACAAATATTTATTGACTGGCTGTTATTCACCAACCCTTATCTCAGGCATTGAGGGTGAAAGTCCTGATGGGATTTTATTCAGAATCACATGGATTTGTTCACATTTGATGACTCAGATGGTAAACTTTAACCCGGAAGTACTCTCTGAATCTTTGGGGGGGGCGGGCATCTATTTTTTTTTTAATGAAAATGCTAGATTTTCATTTTTTCATCCACACATTCAACTGGGTCATAGTAAGGAAGCCATTTATTTACTTTGGGTTTTGGTTTCTTCACCTAAAATTAGAGAAATAACTGGAACAAAAGATTTCAAAACCGTTCTCAAAATGTTGTGTGCATTTGAGTTGTCCAGCTGTGTTTGTTAAAAAGCATATTGCTGGCCGGGCGTGGTGGCTCACACCTGTAATCCCAGCATTCGGGAGGCAGAGGCAGGAGGATTGCTGAGTTCGAGGCTTGCCTGGGCTACTCAGTGAGCTCAGGGCCAGCCTGAACTACAAAGCGAGACCCTGTCTCACAAAAAAGCATATCGCTGGACCTTACCCTCAGATTCCTGGACTCCTGATTCAAGAAGTCTCGAGTGGGGCTGAGAGTTCGTGTTTCTAATATCTCTTCCCTGGCAGTGCTCATTGGGGATCACACTTTGACTCTCTTCACTCTCATTTATATGGTTTTCCAACGTGATATGAACTTAAACTTTCCCGTTTCTAACTTTCTCAGATTTTCCTTATGTTAATTCCATCTAAAGCTGTGCAGACTAGTGTCCAGAAAATCTGCTTGAGCATCTCCTACCCAAGTACAGAGCTCAAAGTTTGGATGCTGTGAGAATTAAGTGTTTCCCTTACATCTAGGAATATAGTGATACCTCAGTTCACGAACTGAATGCTCCATGATTCTGGTCACAAACAAAGGTGGATCAGAACTGAATCAAATTACTTCATAAGGCCAACATTGATCTCAACCATTAAATTTGGTTTAGTTCTCATCCAACTCAGTTTGTGATTAGAAACATGGGAAGAATCAAGTTCGTGAACTGAGGTAAAAAATCATCTTCATTTCTGGATCCGTGTTATTTATTTACCATTAAGTGACAACCCAACTCCCCTCAGCTAAAGCATTCAGACCCTTTCCCTCCTTGCTTCTCTTCCTGGCAGATCGTTAGTCTTTGCTGGGGAAGGAGGATAGAATATTGCTCTGGCACATAAAGCCCAATAGAATTGTTGGTAAGTGGAAAACCAATAAAATTCCAGTGAAGCTGTTCATATAATCAAGCAGATTTTTGTATGTTTACATGAGGGGTGTCTATGTGGAAGTGTGATGCTTTTATGGGGGAACATATGACTCTATAAAGAATCTTTACACATGCCACAAGTGAGAAGAAATTGAGGAAATCATTGGAAAATATTGCAGATCAATAGCCTTTGGCTTCTCGCTTTTCTCTCGGATGTTTGTCCTTGTATATATTTGCCACATATCCAGCCAGTCTCCTTCATCCAGACTTGACATAAGGTCTTAGACTCTCTCGTGCGGTGGCAAAGAAGCATCCTGAACCTCTGAGCACGTGGCTGTGACTTCTTCTTGGCTTCCAGGCTCAGGTCAGGAGGGGCTGAGTGAGATCAGACGGACTGGAGACGCGGGGCCTGCTCTCTTCACCAGCACCTTCACAGCTGCTGTGAGTTCCCTGGTCAGCCCGTCTCTGGCTTGGGTCTGTATTCTTCCTTCTCAAGTCTCCATTAAGGCATATATTTATCGACAACAACCATGCATGACCCCAATATTCACATCTCATCTTAAAATCTTCATTTAAGGGCCAGAGGGTTAGCTCAGTGGTTCCGGCGCCTGCCTCGCAAGCACAAGGACCTGAGTTCGATCCCCGGTTACCACATATAATGCTGGGCGTGGTGGCTCACGCCTGTAATCCCAGCACTCAGGAAGCAGAGATGGGAGGATTGCTGAGTTCGCGGCGGCTTGCCTGGGCACCATAGTGAGCTCAGGGCCAGCCTGAACTACAAAGCGAGACCCTGTCTCCAAAAAGCAAAAAAAAAAAAAAAAAAAAAAAAAAAAATCTTCATTTAAATGGGGTGGTGGTGGTGGTGATATTTCCTTGATGGCATGGGCTTGCAAGTCCATAAATCATCTATTTTGAGATTTTCCAAACTTATTTAAGGGCAACACAGTGCAGATGGTATCTTTGGGACTGTCAAGGGTGGGAGTCAGGAGCTGGTTAGACAGACTCCAATTCCCTTGGCTTTCATCTGTTTTGTACAGAAGTCTACAAAGAATGTTGTAAGGAAAACCTAGAAGCTTTAAAAATGACATCTTGAAAAAACATGAACTTAGCACAAGCTCCTATCACACAACTGTGAAAACAGACTGAGAATGAGTCTAAGGCCACAGAGTGATCATTAGCTCTATAGTTGGCTCTCATAGGTGCAGGTGATTTGCTTTTTCATACTTTCTGTCCTCAGAAGCCGGTGCCGTGACTAACGTTCACTTTCAAAGCCTCACTTTATGTGTTACTTTTAGTAATATTATATGAGTTTATTCTCCAGTGATTGGTATTTTTATAAACTAGAGAATGACAGTCACACACAGATTCAAAGAGACATGGAGGGAATTTTATTCATTTAAGATGAAAAATGTGTGATTCAGTGGCATTTGGAAACTTCCCAATGTTGTGCAACAATGACCTCTGTTTAGTGCCAGGACATTATACTTACCTCAAAGGAAGTCTCATACCCACTAGTTAATGACTCCCAATCCTCCATACTCCTTACCACTCCAGTTCTTGGCAATTCCAAATCTACTTCTTATCTTTATTGGTTTTACTCATTCTGAGATGTGTAAGATCAATGAAATTATATAATGTGTCTTTTGTGTGAGGCTTCTCTCACTTAGCACGCCTTCTAGATTCATCCATATCATAATGTCTCTCAGTGCTTCATACCTGTTTTTGGCTGCATAATATTCCACTGTGTAGTTATGTCATATTTTGTTTATTGCAGTTTTTAAGTTTTTATTTGTCTGCTAAGACACTTTGTTCTTGTTCCTGAAAGCATAGTTCCTTTATTACCAAATCCAAGGGATGGGAAAAAATAAGGTTAACAGCTAAGTTACTGTGTGTCTGGCTTCTTCTCAATGCACTGGTGGCTACTGCTTGTCCCTGCAGTGACTAGCTTAGTGCTGACCTTGAATCATTTGTTTAATCTCATGCCTCAGTTTCCTCAGCTGTAAAGTAGGCTTGATGACTGCTTGCTACTCACCACACAGGGATTAATGAGTTAATAATGCTCATTAAAAGGCTTCCAGTTTCTCAGATGTTGCATACCTGTACTTGAAAATCATATATAAATCACATATAAATACAATGTAGCAATATAATAAGCATCCTCTAGGACCTCAGTTTGTTTTTTCTAAATACCTTTTTTATAAGATGACAAACACCAGTACATTTTCCCAGGCATACTACATGTGCTCTTTGCCTTTCCAGAACATGCCCTATACTTTCCAATAGCGAGAGTGCTTTCTAGGGGTACCTGAAAGGGCTCCTGTGTCTTCCTAACTTCCACATTTTACCTGCTCATCAATTTTCAAACAGATACAGGATGTTAAAAGTTGTTCTGCACCCTGTACATGCTAACTGGAAGATGTTTTTGTTCTACAGTCTTATTTTACCCTCATGGCAATCATACACCATTGATACTACTGGAATTTGAACACAAAGCGACTGAGTCTCCATGTAATGATGCGATTTGTACAAAGTTCCAAAGTCAGTAACAGATGAAGGTGGGATTCAAGCTTTGATGACCTTTTTTTGTTCCACCTTCTAATGAGAGTGCTTCTCTTCCTTGAAGGATTTTGAATGGCCACATTGGACTCTGTGCACCTTGAGGGCCTCAGGAGAAGGTTTGAATGTGGTGCCCTGAATTCACGGCCACCCCAACCTCAGAATGTGACTGTACCATGTCTGGAAAGATATGGTTGGTTAGGAGGAGGTCAGAGTAGACCAGGAGAGACCCCGAGTCCAATGACTATGTTGTTGCAAGGAAAAAAGAAAGAGATGTAGGTACAGAAGTCCCAGACACAGAAGGAAGAAGCCCTCAGTGACGGGCAGAGGTCAGAGCGATGAAGCCAAAAGCTGAGGAATGCCCAGGATTGCCAGCAGCCACAGGAGCCTGGAGTAGGCAAGGAAAGGCTCTTCTTAGAGCTTACAGAGGAAACATGGCTCTGTCGCTGCTGTTGTTGTACCACAGACTAAATTAGGGCCTTGGATGTGCTCAGTGTTACTGCTGAGCTACACCCCTAGTCCTTTTAGAAACACATTTTCTTTTAAGACAGCATCTCATGAAGTTGCCCAGGCTAACCTCAAACCTGGTAGCCTCCTGCCTCTGCCTCTGCAGTAGCTGGGGTGACAGGTTTGTAACGCTGCTTCTCCAGTGGAAACAGAGCTTTGCCAGCACCTTGGCTTTGGCTTTCAACCTCCGGAAGTGGGAGCCAGTACATGCCTGTTGTTTTAAGCCGCTCGGTTTTGCCCTTGGAAGCCAAGGATCTTGGAAGCCCAGATCTCCACACCTTTTGTAAGTTGGCACATGAACTCTCCCTCTGTTCTCTCCACTTAGACTTATGATCAAACGAGGAGACCTCCTGAACTGAACTCTTCTACTGGTAAAGAGAGACTTTAAATTCTGCGGGGAAAAAAAAAAAAGCCATTGCACTTGCAACTCTTCAGTGGTCTGATGATATCCTCTATGGTATGATTGTCAAGGACTGAAGGTGTAAGTAGGAAGGGAAAAAGGACTCTTAAAGAAATAAAAAGGAATAAATGTGTGATTGGTCGTGTTTAGAACAGTTCACTCAACTTTCTTCCAGAAGGAACTGGAAAAGAAAATTCAAAAAGAAACTGAAGTGAAAAACAAGAAAATGTTAAAACCCACCTGAACTTGAAATCCCAGTAAGTACGTATTTGCCAAGACTAGTGCTAATGAGTCTGGAAATGAAAGGGAATCTGGATATTGTCTTTTGTGTGGAGACGACTTGGAGGAATAGCTGATCATCTGGGTATGGGGAGTTTACCCTCATCTGTGCTTCTGTTTTTTTGGGTTTTTTTGTTTGTTTGTTTGGGTTTTTTTGCTTTTTGGGACAGGGTCTTGCTTTTTTTTGTAGTTCAGGCTGGCCCTGAGCTCACTATGGTGCCCAGGCAAGCCACTGCGAACTCAGCAATCCTCCTGTCTCTGCCTCCCGAGTGCTGGGATTACAGGCGTGAGCCACCACGTCTGGCATTGTGGTATGCGGTGTTGATTGTTGGTGGGCGTGTCTCCACACCCAGCATTCTATGTGGTCACCGGGGATCGAACTCAGGACCTTGCGCTTGCGAGGCAGGCGCCGGAACCACTGAGCTAACCCTCCGGCCCTGTGCTTGTGTTTTTAAAAATTATTATTTCATTCTTCTCTTCAGGGCTGAAGTATATTCAGAGAAGGGTTGTCAAAGTCTGGCCCAAAAAAGCCTAATTTCCAGGCTGAAGGCTGGAGAGCCCAGCAATTTTCATTAAAGTAGAAAGAGCAGAGGCTGGATGACCCAGACTCTAAGCCAAATTCTCTACCTTCTAGCTTGTACCTTGAAGAAGATCCCTCTCTCTATCAGCATAAGTCTCTTTTGTCTTCTAGTTCCAATAAGTACCAAGCAACAGGATGTATAAAATACTTACACACATGTAAATCCTCCACTATGCAAGTCAGTGAAGAACCTGAGTATGATTAAGTTGATACTAGATTTGGCCCCTCGGTAGGGGCCAAGCCAGAGAGCACAGGTGAATGTGCTCTTTATTCTAAGCAGGATTAGTCACTGAAGATGAGGTTTCATGAAAGGCTAGATATATAAGCCACATAAATTTCTCAACCAACTTAATAGTATAGTACCTCAAGTTTATTATTTTTTGTGCAGGTCAAAATAATGTATCATAGCTCCTTGATATTCTCCATTACAAGAAATGGATGTAAAGAGGAGAAATGAGATTGTTAACGAAATAGATTGATGTGTTAATGTCTTGAACCAAACCTCTGACCTAAACAAACACAAAAACCTGTCCCAAAACAAAAATGGAACAAGATCAAAGAGTGTATTAAAAGGAAATGGGATTTATTTGATAATCTTCTATGCATATATACTTACATATAGAATTTCAAATTGCCTCCTTTTTGTAGGTGATTTATAGAGATTGGTTGTATAAATAATACTTTCCTTTGCATTACACCAATTTTCTCTCAACCCTTTCCTATTGGGGGTTTCTTTCTTGTTTTTTCCACGATTTCATTGGTGTTTGCTTTGTTTGGAGTTTTAGATGTACCGGAAGCATGATAAGAAATGGATGATTGAGGCATCTTTCTGCACCTTCCCTGAGAATCCCTAATTCTTCCACGTTAGCCAAGGTTTTGATAACCCACATGAAACTCTTGCAGTAAAAACTCAAGACTTCATGACCTGTGCCTATTCATCCCAAGTACAAAGTAAGAAAAAATATCTAATCCAGTTTCACATTATACCAAGACCTTAAGCTCTTTTTTTAAAACCAAACTTATGGTGTGCTGAAAATTGGAAGCATATATAGGCCAAATTTGGGTGACAAACAGAAATTATTTTATTTCCTTGGTGGAAGTGTTCTTATAGGAAACTCATAATCAGGGCTTCCTTGGCAACATGTTAACACAACGTCTGAGTTGTGTAGAATTTCTTGTCTTCACTTTGTAAACTGACAAAATTTACAGTCTCCTGTCACTTGCAAGCCAGTCAACATAATGGGTAACATAGATGACAGAAGAAAACTAGGGCCTGTCGCTTTTCTCTTTTGTGACATCCTGTCTTACAACTGTTTACATTACTGTGATTGTTAAATGTAGCCCAGCACATTCTCTGGATACTGAATAATCACGTCACAAGAATGTTGGTCATAATTAATGATGATAAAAAGAGTCTCTAGATCCACGGATGAAAGTCAAGCTGTAAAAGTATTATGATTATTAGTCATGATTGTTGTTATTATTTCAATTGCTGACTATTATCATAGTTTTATTGGAACATCTAATGGTCATGCTGATGATCTTGAAGTTGCTTGGAAACAGGATTCTTAGCTCCTTTATCAGTCCCAGTTACCCATTGTTTTGTTTAAACTATTAAGGATTTAGGCCAGTTGAATTATTGAGATTTAGTGAAAATACCTTCAGCAGAATGAAGGAGAAGAGACATCAATTTATGTGAATAAGGTGCAAGATAACCCTCAAAAAGTGAAAAGCCCTGATTACTTCTGCCTCTCCTACTATTCTGAGACAGAACATTTTTACTCTACGGCAATCTACCATCTTACAGAAAGTTAACTGGGCTATTTGGCATTAATCTATTCTGTTGATAATTTATAGGTTTAATTCAGGTTCTCTCTCTCTCAGCATATGTGTAGCGATATCTATATATCTTATGTACAGAGGGTATTTGAAAACTAGGTTTAGATTAAAAAATTGTTATAATAAAATACACAATACTTATGAATCCCCTTCAAAATACTTCCCTTAACTTTAAACACACTTTTTAAAAAAGAACCAACAGGCTGGGGATTTAGCTCAAGTGGTACCACGCCAACCTGGGACGCACAAGGGCCCAAGTTCAATCCCCAGCACTGCAAAAAACAAACAACAACAACAAAAAAAACTAAAATTCTATTTCCTTAGGTCCATATAGAAAGTCATACATGGTAAACAATTAGTCCCCTGTGATGGTTAAAATATAGTTTTTGCACTTTAACTGCAGCTTATGGGGGAAAGCCCACCAATAGCAATAACAATAACAGGAGACACAGGCTGCAAATTCCATCTCATAACAATCTATACGACTTGGAATACAGAAAAGTATCTTATTACCAGTGATCTTGGTCACATCCATCAACATCTACTATTTAATAGTTGCCCTTACAAAATCCAAAGTAAGAGGGCCGGAGGGTTAGCTCAGTGATTCCGGCACCTGCCTCGCAAGCCCAAAGTCCTGAGTTCGATCCCCAGTGACCACATACAATGCTGGGCATGGAGACTCACGCCCACCAGCAATCAATACCACATACCACAGTGCCAGGCATGGTGGCTCACGCCTGTAATCCCAGCACTCGGGAGGCAGAGGCAGGAGGATTGCTGAGTTCAAGGCTTGCCTGGGCTCCACAGTGAGCTCAGAGCCAGCCTGAACTATAAAGCAAGACCCTGTCTCAAAAAAAAAAAAAATCCAAAGTAAGATTCCATTGACATTAATGGCATCTCCAGCCTGAGTTCAGGTCCTGACTTTGTCGCTGCACGGTCACTGGCTGAGATAGGTAACTTCTTGCATTTTTGTTTCTTCCTTGAGGAAATAGAGATTAAAATAGTGATTGTGAGTCAGAGGCAGGAGGATCCTGAGTTTGAATCCAGCCTGACAAATTAATGAGTTAGCCAAACCTGCCTCAAAATAAAGAAATAAAACAAGAATATATGTAGAAATATAAATATATATATGAGTATATGTAGAAATAAAATGAAAAGCTATGTAGAAGCCCTGATTTATTCATCAATACCACATAAAGTAATCACCTCATAGGATTGTGTGAAAATTGAACTGCTTATTATATATAAAGAACTTAGAAGGGCACCGGGCATATAGGTGTGTACAACTGTTGGCCATGATTATGACCACTGTCAACTTTTTTTGTCATGAGAGGGAAATTTTTTTCTCAAGAACTTCACTATCAATTGGCTAAGTACAGTGTTTCAAAACAACAACAAAAATTAAGCACCATTTTCTTCAAATACAACTTCACTATTCAGTTCATTCTCAAACATCCTGAAAATTATACGAGAGTCAAGACTTAATTAATCATCCTCTGACATCTGTGCTTCCCCTGAGGTGAAATGGAGTTGCACTCATGTATCCTGAGAGCAAGACAGAGCCTTCTGAGGAAAACATGTTCCTGTCTAAAATGTATTTAGAAGAAGGAACACCGGCAAAGTGTCTTGAAAGAGTGGCAATGATTCTGACATCTGGGAAGGTTTATTTCCACAGAGGAATATCCGGGGATATTGTGAAAGATGAAAAGTATGAGTTTTGAAACAAAAAAATAGGACCAAGAGAGATCGATACTTGAATTTTGGTGGTAAAGATTATTTTCTTTAAAAATCTAAGGGATTTAGATGATACAATTTTTGGGAAGACAAAGCAGGAAAATCAATGAGATGATGCCCAATTTCTGGCTTACTCTCTCACACTGTTTTTATAATTCTGTTCATTTCTAACAATCCCATGTGGGTAGACTACTGCTCATTCAGGAAGCAAGACAACAAAAACAACTGTCTTGATAGCAGAGCTGGTCTGAAAAATCTAGATGGGGCCATCATGTTTGGTCTGGAAACCCCTTGAAAATAATTCAATTAGGCTCAATTTAATAGTAATGGGAAAAGCAAATACGGGAGGTAAAGGTGTAGAATATTAACAAGCATTCGTCTATGGCATATTCGTTTTACAGGTGAGAAAGATGATATATCGTTAAGTTGCAGGTCCAGAAAGTTCTTTCAACATCCAATTACCAGTTAGAACACTTTAGAGTTGTAAGTCACTGTTTTTAGCCTCCTTTATCTAATTAATGGCTTCTTTCCATCCCTACTCATGTTGGCACTGTTATAGTCTGAGACTGTTGAACTTTGATAACTGAAATAAATAAGGTAGAGAGGGTTATTACGGTACCAACATCATGCTCCCCTTTCCACAGAATGGCACTGGAAATTGTACCTCTAGTCAGCTGTCTTTGAAACTGGATGAAGCCGCCTGACAATTTCTCACTAAGAGCATGAGTGTGGATATGAAGTGTGTTTCTCTGGTGAAATATTTTAAGATACTATGCCTTATCATGTATCTGATAAGGGTCTAGTACTCAGAATTCATGTAGTTTTACAATACAACAATAAGAAGACATAGACCAATTTAGAAATGAGCAAAGGACATGAAACTACAATTTCTTAAAACAGACAAAAAGAAATGTTACCAAAGAAATGCAAATCAAGCCACAAGATATCACTGCATACCTACCAACATGGCTATTAGAAAATGGACAGTAGGGGGCCAGAGATTTAGCTGAGTAGTTCCAGTGCCTGCCTCACAAGCGCAAGGCCCTGAGTTCAATCCCAGTAACCACATACAATGCTGGGCGTGTTGACTCATGCCCACCAGCCATCAATACCACATACCACAGTGCCGGCGTGGTGGCTCACGCCTGTAATCCCAGCACTTGGGAGGCAGAGGCAGGAGGATTGCTGAGTTCGAGGCTTGCCTGGGCTCCATAATGAGCTGAGGGCCAGCCTGAACTACAAAGCGAGACTCTGTCTCAAAAAAAAAAAAAAAGGACAGTAAGAATGATGAAGATGCAGAGAAATTAAGACCTTCATGCCTTCCTGTTGCTATAGTTCCTGTGGCAAACAGTTTGATAGGTCTTCAAAAGTTAAATATATGTTAACAGTTCCATTTCTAGGCATATACCCAAGAGAACTTAAAACATATCCATTAAACTAAAGTTCAAAGCAGCGTTATTTATAATAGCAAGAAAGTGCAAAAGCAAAATGTCCATCAGTTGATGAAGGAATAAACATGTTATATACTCATACAATGAAATATCACTCAGCTATAAAAGGGAATGAAATACCAACGCCTGCTACAAGGTGGATGAACCTTGCTAATAGTCTGCTAGATGAAAAATGCTGGACACAAAAAGGCCTTATAGCATTTGTCCCCATTTCTCTGAAATGTGTACAACAGACAACCCATGGAAACAGGGAGTAGGGCCGGGGAGGGATCAGGAATGGCCGCTGTAGGGCCTGGGGACTGAGAGGGGCAAGGGATGAAAATGTTCTGTGATTAAATAGTGGCTACGGTTTATCACAGGGTGCAAGTGCTAAGAATAAATGGCTGTATACTCTCCAATAGTGAATTCTATGGTATGCGTGTTCTATCTCAGTAAAAAATTATTTACAGGTCTCAGCCTTTGTACCCTGAAATTTCAAGGCCTCTTTCACATAACTAGTTAGATCTGTATTTAGGCCTGCTGGGTGGCTGTTGTCTCTGGAGAAATTCCCCAGCGAGGTCCAACCCATAACACGGATAAACCCTGAGAACGTTATGCTAAGTGGGACAGAAGGCTCACAAAAAAGACAAACGCTGTTAAGATTTCTTTTATTTCAGGTATCTAAACAGTCAAGCTGTGAAGACAGGAAGTGGAATGTGGTTTTCAGGAGGCATGGAGGGCGAGCGAGCTTCTTGTTCAAG
This sequence comes from Thryonomys swinderianus, assembly GCA_004025085.1. Lineage (NCBI taxonomy): Eukaryota > Metazoa > Chordata > Mammalia > Rodentia > Thryonomyidae > Thryonomys > Thryonomys swinderianus. Next base: position 13,189 of record PVIC010018600.1, read on the forward strand.
GTATGTGCAGCTCCAGTTGGGTAAGATGAAGAGAGTTCTGCGAAACGGTTGTGCAAAGTGTTAATGTACTTAACACGACTGAACTGAACACCTAAGTTGGTGAGTTTTATGTTTTCTTACCACAGTCAAACCAAATTTAAAGGACTTTTTCCATCAAGTGCACACATGTGTGTACATACAAACGTGTGCACATTTTCCCCCTTTGGTTGCATTAATCCCCAATATGAGGCTCAGAATGATTCTAAGTGAAACAAAAAATCAACAAACAAAATCAGTCTCAGTCAGACCCATGCGAGGGGCTGGACTTTCTTTGCTTTAGATGACAAAAGTACCACGGTCAAAACTCCTCAAGTTCGGCACAGGTTATTTTGTTTGAAACTCTAGAGCTCCGGTATCAGCCAGCCACAGTGGTTTTCTTGCATGTAATGGATTGTCTCTTGGCCCGTCTTCTGGCTTAATCAAAGCTCCGCTCAATAGTAACAAATGGCTCGAGTGTTCTGCTGAGGCCTCGCTTGACAGGCTATAATTAGAAATACTTTACTTGACCTTTTATAAGTCATGGTCCCCAACAAAATTGTACCGAATCACATTTAAGAAATGCTCTTGTATCTTTCGTGAATATGGGGAAGATTACAGGATACGTTTATTTTTGAATAATTACATGGTGACCTTCAGAGTTATTTGCAAAGGTCATATTCTCTTCACATACCCTTGATTTCCTTTCAGTCTTTGCTTTTGTCCCACCAGACATAAATTTAGTGGAGCAAGAAGAAAGAGGAAGAGGATTTTTTTTTTTTCCTTGTGGATGAGAACTGAAGAAGATAGTTCAAAGTCCCCATAGGCGCTCACAGGGCTGTGGGCTATGATAGGGTATTTTCTCCCATTTAGCTCCTGCATTATCACTGCTCCTTTTTCTTCATTATTCTCCACTTATCACACGCAGCATCACTGCAGAGGCCAAATAGAGAGTTGTAATTACCCAGCTGCCACCTGATAGTCCCCTTCTATCATCTTTATCTCACTAGGCCTTGCTGTTTCATCACTGGATAAAACTTCCCCGTGGCAACCCCTGTGATAGCGCATCTCAGAGATACATTTAAAGTTTACCCATTTATCGAAGAAAAATGCTGAACCCGGGCAATTATTAGATACACTTGCCAGTTTAGTTTTTCACTAAGGTTACTCCAGCTCCCTTTTGTCCCAGCTGCTTCTTCCCTTTCTTCGTAGAAACACTAGGGTCACAACTGGCTACTGAAATGAAATTTTAATGAAATCTCCCAGCCTCAGGAGTATGTGTGTGTGTGTAGGTGTCCATGTGTGTGAGTGTGCACATGTGTGCGCCCACAGGCTAGCGGTTCAGTTTGGGCATTGCTCTGGGCAGACACACCTGCAAACAGCATCTTGATCCTCCAAAGGGGGCTTTTGGCCCTGAAAAGTTACCCGCACTGAGATTTTAGAGAGCACCGCATTCCATTGTGAGGACTATAAAAACAGAACATGAGAAGTTTGACACGACATAGAAACACATAAAATCTAACAAGCACTTCTTTTTTTTTTTTTTTTTTTGAGATAGGGTCTCACTTTGTAGTTCAGGCTGGCCCTGAGCTCACTATGGAGCCCAGGCAAGCCTCAAACTCAGCAATCCTCCTGCCTCTGCCTCCTGAGTGCTGGGACTATAGGTGTGAGCCACCATGCCCAGCATTGTATGCGGTTACCGGCGATCAAACTCGGGACCTTGCGCTTGTGAGGCAGTCGCGGGAACCACTGAGCTAAATCTCTGGCCCAACAAGCACTTCTTTAATGAATTTCATGAGTTTTCCCTTTACTCAACAGAAGACAATGTAGTCCAAAAATGAGTGTCATAAATAAGTGGTATGTGTGCGCATGGGTGTATATGTGCCACACATGTAGTCTGTGTAGTGTAATTAAAAGGATATACTTACACACATAATCTTTTTTTATATAGTATAGTTTATTTAATGGTTAGATACTGTCCTCATCTAACTCTGATGGAAATTCAAAGGGGCTTTTTCTTTTCACCCTGCCAAAAAGGGCTATTAGGAAGAAAAGAAATTCTACGGCTAATTTTTTGGTAAAATTTAATTATGTTGGGAGTAGTGATAAACTAGTGAAGTTAGTTCACACTAAAGGGCTTTAATTTAGAAATAAAAGATGAAACAAGCAAGAATAATTTACATTCATTTCAACAGTGCCAGTTGCATTCAACTAGATTTTTAAAAACTGAAAATTCATTTTGTAACAGCTTAAAAAATCCCCATTTGCCTTGTCAGAAAACTTTAAAGTCAATCTTGACCTCTCTTGAAAAACTCAAATGCTGTGTGTGTTTGGATGTTAGTGTGAAGGAAAGATGTGTCCTATAAGATGCTAAGGAAAGGTAAACATTTCCCAAGTGCAGGATTTCAAATGGGATTTTACAGAAAGGGCTTTAAAAATTATATCCTTCATGCGTATTTAATCTGGCTTGATTAATTTACTTCATGAGATGGTCTGTGTAAAACAACGAACAGTAATTCCTTATAATAAACCACTCCCTGCCAGCTCACTGCAAATACACTTGGGCAAGCATGCACGTGCGCACATGTGTGTGCACACACACAGAGCAATGCAGCTGCTTCACAGAGTTCCCCACTTTGCTGAACTTCTTTGGGTAACAGAACTGGTTTCTCTTCAACTTCAAGATAAATTAAAGATGTGCGTCCTATTTCTGAGAAACTTCCCTTCACAGAGTAACTCGTGAAGGAATGAGCACAAAAGAAGTTGGTGGGAGTAACTATGAGGGGGAAAAAAACCCCACTACACATACATGATGCTTTACTACTTATTTTACAATATTATCATGTTGTAGTGGATATGATGGTTGCCCACAAAGAAATTTAGAGACCATGAGGGTGACTGCTTTGTGAAGGGAAACAACCACATATTTTGAAAAAGAAATAAAAGGAAGTAATTGGGCACGATGCTCATGTTGGATAAATTTCACTGAATCCAATTTTTCTGGTATTTTAAACTTTATTGTTCCATTTAGTTTGAGTAACTCATACTGTTTGCAAGTGTCTTCTACTGATACCGGAAAAAGGTCTTGAGATTATACGTTCTAAGACCATTTCTAGCTTCATCAATGGAAAGACCATGTATTATTTCTAGGACTTAAAATGTATTCCCTATAAAGACCAGAAAGAGCAAATTAAAGCAGTCCATAGGGCATTCAAAACATAACCACTGGTTGGAAATTTTATTCCTGTCACCTATAAGATGAAATTAGACAATGGTATAGGTCTACAGGGATGGCCCTGCCCCTTCTGGGGAAGACACACTCAGCCCCTCTGCTGACTTCCATTGGATGGCGGTGCATGGAGGACCATCCATACAGGGATCCAGAGCTTTGGGGAAATCACTTACCCCACCAAGCTTCACTTGTCTCGACTGTGCAATAGGAAGAATTCTATCCACATGACTGAGATATGAGGAGATAGTGCATGTGCACCTGAGCACCCAGGACACAGGTCTGTTATCAGCTTTTATCATTTGGTCCCAAAATACTGGGACGAAGAGAGATTAACGTGGTGCACAAAGACACTGTGCACAATGCTGCTCTGCATAGCAGTCTGTCACATCCTCCACAGGTGAGGGAAGGAGGGTTTCCTGCAGTGCTGTGCAGCGTATACTTTGTTGAACAGCCAGGGCTACACTGTCCAGGCTGAATCTCAGACACCACTTCATTCTAGGAAGCAATTAAGTCACGCAGAGTTGTGTCTCTGACAGGTATGAACACTCTGACACTCCATTTTTTCCTGCAAAACTAAGAGCCAGGAACACAAGGTGTTAGAATTATGAACCCATAGTTCACTTCTGGTTTGCTATTCAAGCAGAAAAGATTACATGAAGGCTGAAAGATTAAGTTAAAAGAATCTAAGACTTCCTCCAGGAAATCTGCTTTTGGTAAATAAACAGGGTCCTATTTGGAAGCATGTGCTTTCTTTTCTTTATACATCACAACCTATTGTGGCTATCAGGGGCAGGACAATAAGGCATGCCTCATGTTTTAGTCACCTGGGAGACATAAGTTAGAGCAGAAAAGGTCCATTTTGGCTTATGGTCTATGGTGCTCAGTCCATGGTCTGCTGGCTCCAAGGCAGAAATATCATTGCAGAAGTGAAACTGCTCAGCTCATAGCTACAGGGGAAAAGGCACAAAAAGAGATTCACCCTTCAAAGTCATGTTCCCAGCAACATACAGTGCTTCCTCCAAACAGAGCCTGCCTCATAAGCAGTCCATTCAGCCAGTAAACTAATCAGTGGGTCAATTCATTCATAATGTTAGCACCTTCCTGATTTAATCACCTTCCAAAAGCCCCACCAATGAATGCATGAGCCTTTGTGGGTATATTTTAGATCTAAGACATAGTATCCCCTAATAAATTAGCTACAGCCACTGCACAAAGAAGAGGATGAGAAATGTCTCAGATATTGGAAATTTCCTTCACGATCAGCATTACTTTGGGAGGGGCCAGGTTGGCACACTACCCAGCCAGATAATTATGAGCTCAGCACTCTATTGAAACTGTGGGTCACAAACAAAATATCTTGCAGATTTAATATAGTTCTAGACTGATTTTAAATATTTGACTTCTTTTCTTTGTTCCATGTCACTGGAGAAAGGTTTGGATGGGGTTCTTAACCCAGTATCTATATAAGTTTCAGAGGATTTGCTGGTCTTCCAAAATTTTCTGGAAATTTTGAGTTTCTCTCACTTTTCTGAGACAAAGCCCATAATTTGGATCGAATTTTCAAACAAGGTTTTTGTCCCAATGAAAGTTAAAGAACCATTCTCTCTCTCTCTCTCTATTTCTCCCCCCCCTCTCTTTTTAAGACAGGGTCTCACATTGTATTTCAGGCTGCCCCTGAGCTTACTATGTAGCCCAGACAAGCCTTGAACTCAGCAATCTTCCTGCCTCTGCCTCCCGTGTGCTGGGATTACAGGCGTGAGCCACCACGCCTGACACTGTGGTATGTGGTACTGATTGCTGGTGGGCGTAAGTCACCATGCCTGGTATTGTTGTATGTGGTTACCAGGGATCGAACCAGGGACCTTGCACTTGCTAGGCAGGTGCTGGAACCACTGAGCTAAATCACTGGCCCAAGAACCATTCTCTTGAAACAAATTTTCCTGGAAAGAGAAGAACAGAAAATCTGAAAGTGAATGTAAAAGGAAGAAGGAATGGAACAGGTTTTCAGAGAATGGAAAAGTGAGTGCAGCCCTTGAGTGGTCTGTTAGTATCCTGGGCTGCCTTTGCCCAGCCCTGGGCTGCAGCACAGGGAGGTCGAAGTCTTGTGTGTTCAGCCTGCCTGGGAGCGGCGTGAAGAGGTTTCATGTGGCTCCGTCCACGGAGAAACAAGAGCCAGATCATTAGTTTGAATTGGCTCAGATGCTTCGGTTTCAAAGAGCAGCGATTTGTGTTCCCCGCACCCAGTCACAGAGTGGCCTGTCGTGTCATGCACGGTGTAGCTCAAACTTTATGGAGCCCACATGTATCACCTCTCCTCACTTCTTTAACCACTTTGAATAAAAGTATAGGTGTTATTATGGCAGTTTCTAAAAGCAAGTCTATTGATCTATTAAAAGAAGCACTTTTAATTAAGCAATAATATGTGGTTGAAACAGGATGCCAGGTCGTAAATGCCTATGAATGACCGCCAGGTGAGAGCATGGCAGGAACATATCCGAGTGCTTCGCCAGATTCGAGAACTGTTCTTCCAAGAAAATTTCTTCCTTATTGGGAAGCAAATATATTTGTAATTTCTACTTCATTACATCTTGTGATCATCAGGCCATATTTTAAAATAAATAATCTGATTCGTTTGGCTTGTGCTTGGGGATATCACCTTACAGAGAAGGAACGCCCTTAACTTTGAGATCCATTCTCCTCATGATGCTTCCTGAACCAAGAAGACTAGGAAAATAATTCCAACAATCTCAACTCACGTTGTTGCCTGTTTTGAAATTCCAGAGTCTTGTGCAGTTGGAAAAGGGGTGGATAAAACTAAAGCAGAGTTTCAGCACCCTCACGCTCTTCCTTCTCCTGACCCCTTTAGCTGCCTGACAGTCCCTGTCTATAAGACTGGTTCAACTGTATGATGTCAATTTTTTTCTCACTCTTATCTCCGAGTCTTGTCTTATTTTGTGCCACCTCCTCCCCTGATAGGGTGTCCTGCCTCTTCCCTCTCTTCAGCTGTAGCTACCGTCAGCCTCAGCTCCAAGCCTGGCTCCCTCCAAGGCTTCCCCTGAAAGCTTCAGTCCTGTCTGCCTTCCCTTCCTGAACCTCTTTGCATCACATTTGTCTCTGAGGACCACGTTTTTGAACGGTGGTTTCACAAATCTGCCTTTTATATCATGAACTAGATTGAAAACTCCTTGTGGGACCATGTCTTAAAAAATTTCTACCGTACTTCTGGGCATATACTAGATGGTAACTAAATAATAATGTAAGATGAATAGCTGCCTACTTTCTCAATATGATTGTCTAACATTGTGAGTTGGATAAAAATAGTTCAAGGAAATTTCAGCTGTGATTAGAAATTTTCCCCTATCTTTAGTTTTTTGTTGTCATAGTTAAGAAAAAACTAAGTAGATGAAGAAGGAAAGGACCTAAAGCTATACTAAAATTCAAAGATTTAGAAAATAAATATGCATAGTGAGTTAAAGCGTAAATTATTTATTGTGCTTGTGACTGATCAATCGGTCTCAGACATAATATGTGATTTACTATACTGAACCCTAAAGATGAAGTGGTTGATTTGCTACAGCAATAACTAATTTTATCATTTTTGCTTGGATCTCAGAGGGGAGGAAGCACACACTACATTTTTCTTTGGCTGGAGGTAGTAGCTAAAAGTTGATGGATCTGGGTAGGAACAAACTAGTGTGAATGCATCTGAGTTTGATCAGAAAATCCCACTTTCATCTTAATGTGTTTTACAGCATATATTTTACTTTAAAAGTCTGATGATAAATCACATAGTTACTCTTAATTATACAACACATTTATCGAGCCATTCTAAAAATCTTCTACATTATTTGGTTGGTCTTCACAACAAGTTTATGAAGCCAGAATGCCTTTCGGCCTCTTTCACAAATGACAAAATGGAAGCAAAATTCATGGGCTGCTCATAGTTTCCCAGCTTGAATCTAGGCAATCTGGCTCAAGAACTCAAGCTCTTCACCCGTGAGACAGGGGATTATGGGGATCTCCCCCACCGCTCGCCTTGTATCAGGCCTGGCGTGAGATGTCTCCACTCTAGTGGAAGCATCTGGGTCCTTGACAGTTTTATACTCCAGATGTAGGTGTAGTGAACCACAGTCACTTAAATCTTTGCTGTCCATTTAACTAATAAATGAGTACCTGATGTGGTGGCACATACCTGTAGTCCCATGACTTGGGCAATGAGATAGGAGATCCCTCTGAGTTCAAGGCCAGCTTGGGTTGTATAGGGAGTTCAAGGTCAGCCTGAACTACATTGTGGGACCCTGTCTCAAAAATCAAAACACACACATACATACTAATAAGTGGACTTGTTTTTTTTTTTTCTTAAAAATTTGTCTACAAAGTGTTTCACTTAGTTAAGTATAGGAGTAGAATTTTTTTAAATTGAATTCTTTATTGGTACATTTTATACACAGCTCACAGCCACAATCAACACTGGGGAATTTGTACCAGTATATGACACAAGTTAATTCTCAGTTTTACCCATGTCCCTATGTACCCTACAACCCCCCACCCCCTATATACATGTGCTTTCTTTTTCTTTTCAAATCATACTTATTCTTTTCCCTCATTACTTTCCCCTACCACATTTCCTTTGAATATTTCCACTTCATAAAATCTATCATACATTCTAGAACTCATTTACATCTACAGGTTCTCATACCAGAGAAAAGATATAGTATTTACATATCTGTGACCTATTTATTTCACTTATTTGTGTGTCCTCAATGTGGGAGTAGAATTTTTTAAAAGACATAAAAGCCTACAAATTACTCAAGCTAGTCCACAGGATTGCTCTGCTACACTGTTCTTTGTTAGGAAGCAATTTTATTTTTTTGAGACAGGGTCTTTTTCTTATAGTTCAGGCTGTCCCTGAGCTCACTATGTAGCCCAGGGAAGCCTCAAATTCAGCAGTCCTCCTGCTTCTGCCTCCTGAATGCTGGGATTACAGGTTTGAGCCACCACACCTGGCATTGTGGTATGCGGTTACCAGGGATTGAACTCAGGACCTTGTGCTTGTTAGGCAGGTGCTGGAACCACTGAACTAAATCTGTGGCCCTAGGAGGCAATCTTGTCACTTAGGTATTAGTGACATATTAGTGCACTTTGCCTTTATTTGTCAACCTCATCTCATTTTATATTATTATCGCCCACATTTTACAGAGAAGTTAAGTGACTTACCTTTTGTCATCTAGTTGATACACTATTGTTGGGATTTTAAACAAAATATCTGATTCCCAGGAAGCTTTATGAGCTACCATATCCTCCCAAACAATTTTTTATTAATTAATAGGTAATTAACCAATATGTGATATCTGACATAAAAAAGTGCCACTACCTTTATTCATTTATTGGGCAAATATTAGTTGAGTATTTTCTAAATGTCACGTATGAGCCTTGGTCTCTTTCTTCACAAAGTGTATGTGCTTCAGAAGAGAGAGGGAGACAGTGTGTAATCTAATGTGGTAAATGTTATAAGTGAACGATTAAATGAGAATCAAACAGTGGATATAGTTAGCGTTTCTTGGGAGAAAATTGAATAAAGTAACAGAGAGACAACAGAGTTGAGCCAAATAATATGCAAAAACTACACAGTGGCCAAAGGTATAGGCCATAGAAAATTCTTGGATTGTGTTCATAAGACACACAAGGCAATTAAACAGAAGAAGGAAGTAGAGTTTTAGTTGAAAAACAGCGGGGTGCCACTAAGAAGATGAACTGGACTAGCTGATACAAAGGCAGAGAGATGAAGAGGGTGCTTGTGTGGTACAACATAGGTATTATCAGTGTCTCAAATGGGATAATGGTAGGAGGACAGGAGAGGGGTTCAAGAGCCATGTCAGTAGAATATACAGCTTCGTATTTAGGGTTGGATTGGACATTAGGTATAAAAGATCTTGGTTAATTCCAAGGATTTTTGCTCCTGTAAGTTACAGGGTAGTGGTGCCAGTTAGGAGTATAAAGAAGAAAAAGCATTGGAAAGTGGATGAGGTGTAAGTAGGAGAGGCAAGAAATAGATTGAAAATCATTTCCAAAGTGCACAGCATTCAAAAGTGTAGAAATGGGCAAAGCTCTCACCGTGGCTTTGAGATAGATATTCCACCATGGCAGATCAATTGATTAAAGTACTCATGGTTTAGGTAGTGCCTATGAACCTGTCATATTAATCCTGATTCCTGCAGGGACTAATTTCCCATGAAGAAAAATAGGTTTGTTTTGCAGCTTTATTTCATGGATAGCAGACAGTTCTTATAGCCTGTATATGCGGCCCAAGTGGCCTCAGTCAGGGGGCCCAGTTGCAAATTGAATCCTTGAGAAGTAAGATTTCACATTGGGCCAATCCTGGAATACGTTTCCCACCTGAGTTGGGCCTGTAGCTCTCAGCTGAATTTTTAAGACTTGGCCGATTTATAAAAAGTGGACCTAAGCTGTGAAGGCAGGTTAGTGGCTGTCCTTTCTTACAGTATTACTGCATCATCCAGCCCACCAAGGCTCTGGAACTTCGGGACACATTTCTTAGAATTTTCACAAGGCACAGAAGCACCTGGCTATGTCAGGTACTGGCTTAGAACTGTGACGTCTTTACTGGTTTGGAAGTTACGGCCTCCCAAGGTGGTTTTCCAAACAGAAGGTTGAGGTTTGGGTTGTATGTCACCCCTTAATAAGATGCTGTTCCGCAGGGTGTTTAGGAGGCTAGATTCTACCTAACTCCCTAAATCCTGGCTCCACTGTTTACTCCTGGATTTGGAGAATGTGGCTGAATGGCTTCTGTAACCACAAGCACTGCATTTAACGCCTAGGATTAAATACATAAATCTGTTTCAAGTGCTTAGCATAATTTACAGGGGTGTGTCTGATAAATATTAGCTATCATAGCTTCAACTTTGGGATGATTACCTGTAGATCTGAGTGAAATAGCCAAGCCTGATGTTTTTTTCAGAGAAATCTTTCTGAGGACTGCAAAACTTTTTTTTTTTTAACTGCAGAGTCTTTGTATATGGCCTTCACGTTTTCAGGAGAAATGTGAATATAGGACAAGAAGGACTTTGGTCATATGAGGACTTTGAAATGACAGGTCAATGTATTCTTTTTTCCAAAGTACTTCAGTTTGGCAATCACTAAAAGAAGATTAACACTTGACATGATAAGAAAGTTAGATCAACAAAAACCTGTGATCCAAGAGATAGGAAAAGATAGAAAGTCACAGACTTCTATGGGTCAGGCATACAGCAAAGCTGACTGCCAGCTAAATACCTGCTGATGACTCAGTTTATCTGTAAAAGACAGATCAAGCAAGGGTAATCATGAAAGAAATGGATTAATAGTGTTGAAGATTAGATAGGAAGGAAAAGCATTAAACAGAGACACTGTCATGGTCAAAAAGAAAAAAGAAATAGAATGACCCAGCCTGAGTAATCTCACCCGATCGTTGGTTGATGTACTGCTGATGGGAAAAGATTGAAAGGAGAAGAAAAAGAACTCAAAGGACAGACTAGTCTCCACCTGTCTGGCTTTCAGTCTTCCCTTGGTGAAATGTGGGGGTGGCACTCAATGTCCTCTGTGGTTTCTTCCTGGACCACCACTGTATAATTGTATAATTTCACCACGGAGAAAAGAGACACACATACAGAAGCATCACAGCTACTTATGTTTTTACCCAATTATAAAAATTTAATGTGTGCGTGTGTGTGTGTGTGTGTTAGGGACACTTTACCTTTGTTTTTTTCAGCTTTCTTCCTCAGCAATCATGTTAATCAGGAGTAAACCGTTGCTCTGTCTTTGTATTACTGTGGCAGCTAAAGGAAAAGTTCTCCAAATGAAATAAGACCACTTGGTTTCTTTAGCAGCAACAGAGAAGAGGCTGTGAGGGGAGACTGGGAACCATTCAGCCAAATCGGTGGAAGCTCACCTTGAGGAAGCGCCACACAGTGTTAATGATCAAACAGGAAAGAAAGCAAGCACCCTTTGTGGATGTCAGTGTAAGAGAAGAAAACAGGACTTGCACTACCCCACCCATGGCTACAAGGTTTTGGAGCCAGGGCCTGCATATACTGCAACATTATTTTTTAAAATAGTATTTTTATTCAAAACTTCCAAGTAAAATTGCCTTTGACCAAGGAGCAGCCATTTACCAGAGACTGGTGTTCTCCAGATTTGTTTTTATTTGTTTTGCTTCACTGAGACATACTCAGAAATCTGTTTCTTGGGCACAGATTGACTAGTCAACCATTGGCTGTTGGTACTCTCTGCTTCTAATTCTCTATTTTTTCTTTTTTTGAGACAGGGTCTCGCTTTGTAGTCCAGGCTGGCCCTGAGCTCACTATGTAGCCCAGGCAAGCCTCGAACTCAGCAATCCTCCTGTCTCTGCCTACCAAGTGCTGGGCTAATTCTCTATTTTGCTGAACTTATTTTTAACTTAAAAATTTCCAGGTGTTGAAAAAAATTCTAGCATGATAGAAGACAAAGTATTTATAGATTCTAAAATTAAATAGAAAACAATGCATTAGTTTCTTACTATAGCTGTAAGAAATCAATGCAAGTATATTTTTAATCTCCATGTGTTTGCATAATTTCTGTGGTATCTTTTGCTGTTGATTTCTAGTTACTTTGCACTACAGACATTCCTTGTTTAACAGCTGAGTTCTCTTCTTGTGACTAGATCATTAAATAGATTTGTCACTAAATGAGGAATCATATATATACTGTGATATACAGATTGCAATATTCAAAACAAAGAAATAGTCAAAGGCATTTCCAATTTGATGACTTATTTACATAACTCTTACATGCAGTATGGAAATATATAACAGAACATAAAATTATAGTACTATACGATAGAATACAATCAAAAAAATTATAGTGCAGTGTAAATAAGGTGTATGTAGGAGAAAAGTCATGAGGTTCTATAAAGATGTGCAAAACTCTACCAAAAAAAAAAAAAAAAGAAGAGTTGTAAGTCCAAGTTTTGGTGGTGAATCCAAGTAGTCTTAACAGGTAGGTTGGCACATAAAGAATATCTATATTATCTGATAATATACATCACCTAATAGCTGTTGGATCCATTTTCCATGCTCTCTCATTGTTTTTAAGGGACTCTCTGAGTCCTAATCACCTGCCTTCACACTATCTTCTAGTTCTGACTATCTATCCCTACATTGGTCACTTTTGTTGCCCATACTGTCAACAAAATATTTTAACTCCTGTATTTGTGCTTGGTACCTTTTCAAGGACTCTAACTTTTGTTAAACTGGTCATTCAGGTTTTGTATCATGTTCTTTCATAGACATACAGTAAATATCTACTAAATACAGCAATACCATCATTAACAATAGAATTCAGTAATAATAGCATAGATTCAACTAAATACCTAAAAATTCATTAAGCTTAATAGTACTACTAATAAAAATGCAGGAGTTAAGGAGGGGAAAAGTGAAAGAATATACTTGAAAAATGAAGAATAAGGAAATGAGAGAAAATGAGACAATGGATCCAAAGAAAAAATAAAAGGAAATTAATAGAATTAGATAAAATAGCAAACAAACTAAAACACAACAATACCAAGAAATTAGGGGAAAAACAACAGTAAAGAGCAAAAGATTTTTCCTTAAAAAGGAAAAAGGGAGAAATAAAATTCCCAACCCCTTAAACCAATAAAAGAGAAATTGAAACCCTAAAGTTTCATCCATGTGTTTGCCTCAGTGGTCTCTTTCCACGGCCTGCAGTGAACCGTGAACCACTACCCAGTCTTATCTGTCCCCACACACAGTGTGCATGCACATGCCGAGTCCTGCCCCACCTCTCTGGCTGGTCATGGTCAGTCGGTGGTGGCAGCTCGAGGGCCCAATTCATTCTAAACGCTACCATTTTCCGTTTCCCTCAAGCACCCCAAGTCAGTTTTCTCTGCCTTGCTTTGCAGCCTGTGGGTTTGCAAAGTGACCCCTACTTCGTTCCAGAGGCCCTGTTCTATACACTCCAGTGAGGCTGAGGCATTTCCTGATCACACACACAGACCCCTGAGCCTGTGCTGAGCGTAGGGAGCAGGGAGAGGGTGTCAAGAAGTTCACTGGACTCTATGGCAGCACGTTCAGACCCAGCCTCCTCCGAAACCTAGAGGCGACCAACTTGGCTTCTCACTATGGACACGCTGGGTCCACGAGTTCCTCCTGGCTGAGCTTAACCTTCTCAGGGGTCTACGTCCAGCCAATCTGTGACTGTCTCTGTTATCATCTCCCACCCAGTACCTGGGGTGCAGTGACCCCAGGAACTCCGGATTGCGGTTGTTCTGTGGCTTCTGATTCCCAGAGTGCCTCAGTCTTAACTAACTTCTTCCCAAGAAGCTTCTGGGTTCATCTCTCTCAGCTACAGTGGGGACTGCACTGGGTTTCATCTCCAACTCTAGCTTGCCATGCAGAAGGATGTGTTTTCAGGGTAAAACCCTCTGATATCTTTGCATTTTTACAGTACTGGTCTGCTGTTCCTCCCTGGGGCTGTGGACTCCCCCCCCGCCCCGGCTGGCCTTCCCCTCCCTGGAAGCTGGGGATTAGCGTTCCAGACTGTTTCCTTATTTTTTCTTGGTTTCCAGTTTCTCAGCTATTTCTAGTTTTTCTGTCCGTTCTTTCTTCATTCCTACAGTTTTTCTCCCTCTTCTCTTTACTCAACGTTATTTTCCAGGGGTCATGAGTACACTGTAAGAATAACTCCTTTATAACTGAGTATTGTTATGTCTAATTGGGTCATTTTTTTTCAGTCCTGGGTATTGAACCCAGGGCTGCCTCATACATGCTAGACTAATACTCTCCCACAGACCTGCATCCCTAGCCCATATAATTTCTTTTTTCAACCTTTTATTTCCTAGTTTCTCTCCCTGTTCATAGATTTTTCTCTTCATCTTCTTTGGTGACATCACTCAACTTCTTCATGTGTTTATTCAATTGGATCTACAAGAAAATCTAGGAGTTAGCTATTTTATAGACTCTTGAGATATTGGTAAGACACAATCAACCTGAAGAGTTTACAGTACTGAGAATGAAAAAAAAAAACATTTTGACAAAATACACAGTGAATGGAGATAAAGAAAGGGGCATTCAAAGAACTTTAGAAATTTGAAACAACAGCATTCTGATAAGTATCTTTTTAACCTTCAGAAGAAGAACATGAACTACCTAATAATTGTGTAATTCCTCCACTTATAAATTCCAAGGTCAAAACTTTTTGTACACATTTGTTAATATTGCCTGATTCACATGTAACATTAATATTTATAAAATAAAACTTTGACATGAGAGGAATTAGTTTTGGTTCAAGTCAAGCTGTTCAGACTTTTGGCAAGCAGTGGGGACCTGGCAATGAAGTTTGGTTTTTACATGCATGCCCTTGTACTTCTGACACTGCTGTATGTACACATGACTTTTTAAGAAAGACCCTTGTTCATCAGGTGCATACTAGTTAGAAATAAGCAGAACTCTAGGGGCTGAGGATTTAGCTCAAGTGGTACCACGCCAACCTTGGACATTCAAGGACCTGAGTTTAATCCCTGATACCGCAAAAAAAAAAAAAAAAAAAAAAGCAGGCTCATCTTCCTAGATTTTATCTTTGCCCTCTAAGTTTCCCACCTAAATTCAATAGACCAAAATAAGATCTATGGTGATTTAGAAGCCTGGATCCACTCCCACCTCACCCCCTTCTTCAAAGACCATTGCTTCTGGCACAGGTTTAAAAATCTGCCTATCAAATTAAATGAGTACATAAATCCACGCATATCATTCATCAATACAGGGTACCCCTTTAATGATATTTTTGAAAGCACAAAGTTTTCATGGTTTTTTTTCTTGGTAGTTATTCCCCTTTGATTTTGACAGAATTTTCATTTTATGGCTCTGTTGTTTTATTTATGTATGTCCTGTTTTCACAGATAAAATATACAAGAAATCATCACTTTGCATAGTTGACCAACAGACATTCTTCTGCTACTTATCTATCAATATCAGTGTCTGATAAGGGATGACACCACAGTAAACTCCAGCAGTGAGAAGTGTTTGCCAAACAGTCATTATGAAGGCTGGGGACTTAGCTCAAGTGGTGCTGTGCCTACTCTGGAAGCACAAGGGCTCAAGTTCTATCCTTGGGAGGGCCAAAAAAAAAAGTCATTATGCCAATCAAGTCTAATTTTGACTTTTGGATCAATGTTGCTATAATACTTACAGCCACTAATCTGAGGCTCAGAACAGCAACAATAGCACTCACAGTTTAGTAAACATCTGCTAATTTCAGATTCTTCTCAAAAGTTTTTGCATGTACAATGGGGACAAAAATCCACCTTACACAAATTCATAGCTTTCGAATCCTTATCCTGTGTGCAAAACTGGAACTAGTCTGGACTTTTCAAGTTCTGTCACAAACTTCTATTTTGCTATAAAGTAAAAATAAGTCTGATTTACAAGTTTGATCATAAGTCTACTTTCTAAAAAATTATATCTGTAGACTCTTTTAAAAACATATTCTATTTTTCCAATTTAAAATATTTTATATCAGAATAAATAGAGGTAGCAATTGTTGCCTACACTTACTGTCTTACAGAAATTTCAAGGTCTGATCTGAAAATATGATGTTTAAATTCTAAAAATACTCATTACAGGTAAAAGATATTGCCAGGAACAATGGGATAAGTGTGTTCGAAGAGAAATATTTTAAGTATTTTGAAGGGCATTAGTAGAAATGTCATTTTTTTTTTTTTTGAGACAGTGTCTCAATTTGTAGTTCAGACTGGCCCTGAGCTCACTATGTAGCCCAGGCAAGCCTTGAATTCACCAATACTCCTGTCTCTGGCTCTTGAGTGCTGGGATTACAGATATGAGCCACCATGCCCGGCACTGTGGTATGTGGTATTGATTGCTGGTGGGCATCATTCACCATGCCCAGCATTGTATGTGGTTACCGGGGATCAAACTCAGGACCTTGTGCTTACAAGGCAGGCGCCAGAACCACTGAGCTAAATCTCCAGCCCCAAAATGTGTCTTTTGTTGTAATACTCTTAAAAAGTAAGCATTTGCTAATTTTTTTTAATCATACCAGAGTGACAACTTCAAACCTTTTTGTTTCTTGAATCACAGAATTTATGAAGAAATATTTTGGTGGCACTTTATGTGGCCTGACACATCCTTCCTCTCAACTACATGAATGAAGTTTTCTGACAATTTCAATTTATTTACCCATTCACAGCTTGTTCATTCATGACTTAATTGTGCATTTACTCACTTCAGTGTGTCAAATTCTCTGCAAGGCTAAAAATTCAGTGATGGATAAAAATATATGATCTCCACCCCAAAGAAACTTACATTTTACATAACAAAAATGATGCTCATTTATTTTCCAACATGCTTTTGCATCTTCATACTCTTTCACATTGTTCCACTTCCTCACCAAAAACATGAAAGAGAAAGAATATGGTATTGTCAAATCTTTATTTTTAACAATCTAGCAATTATAAATATTATCTCTCATTCTTAATTTGCACATCTCTTATTACAAATAAAGGTTATTTTGTGCTCTTTTGGCTTGCTTTTTCTCTTTGCAACCCAGATTTTATATGTGTATATTTTCATTTTCTTAGTTCTAGTTTGTGAAATAATAACTTTTGCCTATTTTTCTGTTTGGTTTATCATTAATATTTCTGTTGTTATTACATGTATTACTTTGATGTCTGAATAGTTATAAATGTTTATTCTTTTTCTGGGCACTTTGGGTTGTTTTCAGTCATTAAGACTATTATTAATTTTTAAAAGTTCTTTATATATTTAGAGACTAATTTTTTTTAAAAAAAAAAACATGCTGTAAATAGCTATTCTACTCCCTTTACTGGCTTGTGTGTTTACTTTCCTTGTAATTTAAATGAATAGAACTCAATTGAAATGCAACTCAATTTAGAAATCTTCTTCTAATATTTGTGATTGACATTTTACCTTTATTTCAAAACAATCCTTTCTTTTATCCAAAGTTGTCAAGCTTTATATATATTTAAATCCAAAATATAGAAGTTTTGCTTTTTATAGTTGTCATTAACTCATGTAAAATTGTTTTCTGTGCATGACATAAATTTGAGATCAAACTTTCCGGTGATAAACTAGCCAGCTCTATTACTGTTATATTTCCTTCACTATCGCATTGATATGTGCAACAAAATCTAATGTTCATGCAGACTGAGGCTATTTCTGGGCTATTAAGTTGCATCGTTTATTTTCTGTCTGCATCTAGCTCCCTGGGGTCTTCATTACTACTACTACTACTCCCTGATGTGCCTATTACCTGTCAGGGAAACTCCTCCCACATTCTGCTTCTGGACTGTCTGGCACATTCTTCATTCCTCAGTATACATTTTTTTTTTTTTTTGAGACAGGGTCTCGCTTTGTAGTTCAGGCTGGCTCTGAGCTCACTATGTGGCCCAGGCAAGCCTCGAACTCAGCAATCCTCCTGTCTCTGCCTCCCGAGTGCTGGGATGACAGGCGTGAGCCACCACGCCCGGCCCTCAGTATACATTTTGAGATCACTTTGCCAAGTTCTTCACGCAGTTTTTTTTTTTGTTTGTTTTTTGTTTTTTTGTGGTTTTTTTTTGCTGGGTGGGGGGCTTTGGTTGACATTACTTTAAATGCATACATCACTTTTGCACTGATATATTTCCATGTTTATTTTATTTAGCTCTTTTATGCCTTTTAATAAATGTGCTCCGTTGTTGTTACTGTAAATGGTGCTTCATTGTAAACAAGGGAAAGTTGTATTGATCAACTGTAAAAGGGATTTAAAATATTTTTTCTTGTACCTAACCACCTTGTAAATGCTCTTAGCAGTTGTAACAATTTGCAAAGTGATCTAGGTATAGACTGAAAGCTTTACTTTTTCTGTTTTGATCTTGTCTTTTCACCTCGGGACTG
>PVIC010018601.1:0-30000 GCA_004025085.1 Thryonomys swinderianus
GCAGTGGTACGAACAGCATCAGGAGCATGGTAGGAAGTCAATGAATGTCTTTCAAGAGTGAATGATGGAGATATGAGGGAAGCTTAGAGAATGAAAGAGAAGGCCAAGAAAATGATAGATTTACTCCGGGCTTTGGGTTATTATTGGTGGGAAGTGATAAATTTGAAAGGTATGAAGAGGAGGAGTTCTGGGGCTCCACACCAGGCCACCCTTTTCCTTCCAGCCACTGAATTAAATTCTCCCTCAAACTGGGCAGGCATCATCATGAATCCTCAGAGAGGCAAAGAAGTCAAATGGGAAGCCTTGATTTTAATTTTAAATTTATTTATGATTTTGAAAGAAGATTGAGGGTGGAAAGCAGTGCTTTATTACCTGTTTTTATTCAGATCTGTCACTTTAAAATATAGTTGTCCAAAGCTGGGTGAAAAAACTAGAATTTACATCACTATGGAAACTCCAAAAACTCCCTAGGTTTGAAAGGCTAATAAACATAAGAAAATTTAATCATTTGCCTGTGGATATTTTTATTGTTAGCTTTTTGGTATTGTTTTTGTTTGTTTGTTTTTGTAGGGAGGGCGTCATTTCAGAAAAGTAAAGGGGTTTTACCAGGTGAGTTGTTTCCCATCGAAGTTAAGTAGGAAACTTCAATAATAGGAAAGACAAACTAGCAAATAACTCACTGTTGGGGAAGCCCCACGAGTCGGCCTGATTGGTGGTGGCGGAGAGAGGGGGCGGGGCTCGTGTGGCACTTGGGTAGTGGGAGCTTCACTTCTCAATGACAGAAGGACTGAGGAGGGGCCAGAGGTCCAAGGATGGGAGTGGTAGTCCCACAGGTAGCCCCAGGGACCTTCGGCGAACAACCGTCACTACAGTAAAATCCAAGGGGAAAACAGATGACATACAGCCTCACGGGCAGGTGTGACTCCGTCTCCAGCTGCTAAACCCCCCGGCCTCTCTGTCACCACCGAAGACCTCCAAACGCCTTGTAAATAACGGCCCTTCAAGGGTGACTAACAGTTTACACCAGTCAAGTCGTGAAGAATGATGATCTCATTTGTTTTACTGCTCTCTGGTGGGAATAGTGGGGTAGTTAAAACAAGAGAATTGTGGGCTGCAGAATTTTAGGACTTACTTATAAGGCTGATTTCAGGCACCTTTGGAAATTATTACTGGCCTCCCCACCCAGAGAAAGTAAGGATTTATGGCAAACATGTGAAGATGAACGCGGAGCCTATTGATTTTAGTATCTGAACAGCCTCTTAGGGAGAAGGAGGCCCATTCATCACTGCGTGGGTTCCAAAATTCCTTTTGCTATTTACATGTTATTTTAAAGTTAAAGCAAGTTCCATTTCCAATGTTTAGTGCTCAGGGATTAGAAAAAATCTACAGTTATCGGAAGGCCAGCACACAAGGTACTTCTGAGAGGCTTTCAGTTTCCTTCAGGGCTTGGTTTTGCTTCTAATTCTTTAGGAGTAATGATTCAGCTCTTTCATAAAGGCAAGAGGTGTTGAATTTAGTAAAGATACGGATTTAGAACCAGGGGATTAGGAATCACTTTTACTCCCTCCCTTTGATGCAAAAGCTGGATGTCACTAACGAAAGGGGAAAGCTGGCAAAGGGTAATCATTCTTAGGGGGCATGGCTTCATCTGCAGGGCAAATAGAACTCCAGATTGGTGTCACCATGATATGTTTTTCCATCTCCAAGTAAATCAGAAGAGGCGGCCAGCTCCAGATGGCTGTGCGTGCCGTGGGCATATTGGGACAGGCTTCCTGCCTGTGAGGGCTGTGAAACACTGGACCCTGTGAAGGCATAGCATTTCCAGAGTCTGGCCTTTTTATTCTGGAAGGTTCCAAATCTCTGACTTCCCAATACAGTTTAATATAGCTACTCCAGCAGCCTGGCCTTTGTACCTGTTGGCTCCAGGATGGAATGAGTTTGTGAAAGAGACACGCCTTCTTGGGGCTGTTTACACACTTGCAAACATACAGTGTGACACTTTGGTGCACACCAGTTGGGGAAAGCTCAGTCGATATGTGCTAATTTGCTAGTTTTGCTGGTTAAGTACTTTTTAGTTTAGATATCTTCAGAAGCTAGACTATTATTCACGAAGCAATTCTACAAAGAAAATGTCAGAGCTTCTTTACTTAGCACATATTCTCTGAGGGTGCCTGTACCCTTGCTGGCATGCTTTAACTTCTTCTTTTTCCCTGAGAAAATTTTCCTTTGATCTTAAGTTATCAGCTTGGTTTTATATTTATTTATTTTTTATTTCTAAGGGCAAGGCTTCCAACGTTGATGGATCACCACAGAAAGCTTTCTACCTGGCCACCTGCTTGTTTCTCTTGGTCCACAAGGCCAGATACCAATGACTTTTATTTTAAGAACAAAAGAGTTTTTTCTGACTGAGTTAAATTTTGGCCCCAATCTATTTCCTCATTTTCTACATGACATTGGAAAATTTATATGATGCCAAGGAGCCTGTTTTCTGTCTGAAATATGAGTCAAATAATCCACTCCTCATCCCTGAAAGTGGTTATCCACTCATTTCCACCGACACTCAGTGAGCGGCCCCTCTGTGCCAGGTACAAGGCTGAGATAAAAGCCATTTCCTGAACACAAGAGAATGTAAAAGAATTCCCCAGAGAAGGAACCGAAAGCACATGAATTAACAGATGAATGTGATTCTGCATTAGACCCTTGTAACCTGCTTCTTCCAGAAACATCTCATAAACAGCTTTGGCCTTAGATCCTAGGGGAAACTCTGTGTCAAAAAAGAGTATGTGTTCTGAGCTGTCTGGGTCCACTCTGGCGACAGTGCCTCTTAGCCAATTCCTCACTGCTGAAACGAAACACCTGACACCCACACCTTAAAGAAGGAGTGGTCTGTTTTGGTTCCCTAGTGGGCTGGCTTCAAGGCCCGATGTCATGGCAGAGGGGCGTGGGGAAGAAGATGAGCAGTCACGTCATGGAGGGCAGAAGCAGAGAGGATGGGGGAGGAGCCTTCTTGGTCACACTCCCAGTGAGCTACCTCTTCCTGCCAGCCCCACCGCCTGAAGCAAGTGAGCTGTAAGCCACTGCGATCTGAACAGACCTCGCACAGGTCCTGCCTGTGATCACAGGAGCTTCAGGGGGGCATCAAGATATAAACCACAGCAGTGCCACGCCAAATGATACTTGATACACACAGGCTGCGTGAGGCTGCCAGTGATTCAGGCACTGGGGAGAGTGATAGAACAGTTCTTCCTTGTGCATGGTGCATGTCTTCGAAGACCCCCAGTAAAGGTCTGACACCATGGATAGTACTGAAGCCAACACATATTATGTGTTTCCTATGTGCTGTATAACACTGTACATAATAAGAGTTAACATGTTCTTCCACATGTTATACTTTGGTACTTGGTGCTTTGTTTGTGTCACTATTCTTATGCTTTCAGGACATTATCTGGTTAAATAAGTATTTACTTAAAAGCAAGAACTGCAGTCAGCCTGGTCACTGAGACACTATTACCTAGTGAGAAGTAACTTACACCGCACGGATACTCTGAAGCAGGCGACGATCTGTGCCCAGGACAGCAGGTAGAGCTGAATGCTATGAGATTCTATCACACGACTGAGGGCAGAATGTCACTTATAACTGACAGAATTCTGCATTTACAGAATATTCCATTTGTTGTTTTGGGACTCTGGTTGACCTGGGGTAACTAAAACCTCAGAATGCCAAACTACAGATAAGGGGGAGACGACTGTGTAGGCCATTTTATTAAAGAAAAGGGCTGAATAAAGCATTGCGCTTTTTGCATAAACTTTGTTGAAACTTCATAATTCAGTTAACCAACAATTCAGTTCTGCTATTCAGAAGCACTATTCTCTAGGGGCAAGAGAAGCTCTAGGACGGTGACAATGATGCACCTTTTCTTGGTTTCCCCCAATTAGGTCAGAGGTCTTTGTTTGGTGATTTTATTGTGCTCTGACTTGTCTTAGTACTTTTTACTATTGTAATTAGATTTTTTTTTATAAATTGAATTCTTTATTGGTACAATTTATATACATCTCAAAATCACGTATAACATTGGGGAATTTGTACCAGTATATGACACAAGTTAATCCTCACTTCTACCCATATCCCTACCCACACCTCCTCACCCCCTTTTTACATGCTCTTTTATTTTCTTTCTGTATCATATTTATTCCTTCCCCTGTAATTAGATTTTATGAGTAATTCAGTTGTAAAATCCTCGTTAGCAGATCTGTGAGGGCAAAAATTGCATCTTTCCTTTTCACTGTCCTGCCCCCAGTGCAAAACACAGCAAGTCTCTTAATATTTATGAATGAATAAGTAATATTGTTGCGTGGTGCATGGGTAATTATGCTGCCATGGCCACAGGGGAGTCAGACCATCGATATTTGTAACTGGTGGATAAATGGCTGTACTCTGAGGGGTATAAAATCTGGCCTTGTCTCTAGGGCCTTCAAGAGAAGGGGTGTCCACTCTGTTCCGCTGGGAATGACAGACTTAGGGAATAACTCCATTCTATACAGAAGGTTCCAAATTATCCTGCATACTTAGAAAGCAAATAATTTAAGCATAAATTGAATAATAAAATAAGCCAGCCCTTATTTTACTCTCCGTTAAAAATATCCAAGATACTGGAAATGTATTGGATTCTTTACATTGAATTGAATTGATTTCACTGCCTAAAAGAAAACGCAAAATCACACTGCATGAACAAATTAGATATACAAGATACTAGCTTGGTATAACATGCTAGAGAGAGAAATCTTTATACTCGTTGCCCACAGACACCCTCCTCCCAACATACCATAAGTTTTCGACTCTCAGGATGGTAAGGTCTCCGATTACATCTGTCACTTATCAGTGATGATAGGGTACAGAGAACCCAAAGAGGATCAACGTGGAATCATTATAACAATGCTGCGTACATTAACTAAACTCTACGTGTGTGCGGTGGGCTAGAGATATGAGGTTGAATGAGGCATCGGAAGGTCAGTGATGGAGGACAAAAGGGGAAAATGAGGTGCCAAGACAAGACAGACCCCTTGAAAATAGAGGATGGTCAACAAAATATAGCAAATAACATGCCAGAGTGCTAAGCAAAGCTGTCAGAAATCTCAATATTTCAGGGCTCACTATCTCGTCCTAATGCCAGCCTACCAAACGGGAGCATTTGACATTTACATTGCGAAATACATTCAATAATTCAGAACTTCTGAGTGGCCAGAAAAACAAGATGAATGCACAATAAACGTCCAACTTACTCCTGCAGTCTTTACGCATACGGTTCTGTCTTTGGGCCCTGGAGAAGGGCTCCATCGTGGAACGAGGTGAAGCCTGGTTAGCGCTATGAACTTGAAAGCTCGGCACTAATTCTCACTGTGGCTCCCCTCCCCTCACAAGCGTGGTCCTGCTATTGATCGACATGAATGATTTAGTGATTAAGGGGGATAAATGGCCTGTGAATGCAAAGCAGGCTGAAGGGCCCCAGGAATATAGCCAAACATTCTCCTATCAATACATGCGGTACTTGCTGGGGTAACTTTCAGTCGAGGGTCCACTGCCCCCGTGGAACTTACTTCTATATTTGGTGTGGGGTATTTCCAGCACCTTGCTCTACCTGGCTTTTTTTTGGGGGGGGTGGGGGAGGGTAACTCTGAGAATAGTTCTTTGCTATCTTTCTACTCAGGCAGTGGTTTCACCTCTGTTTTGACCTATTTTCTAGTTATTCACTGACTCCCTTGTTACACATTACCGCACGCAAGCATGGACCTGTGGGGACTGTAGGCTGAGTTGTATTTGGTTGTATGTGTAGGGTAATCATCATACAGACCTTTCTGGGGGGTTACGTCTTGGACACTCAGCTGGAAATTCACACAGTGAGAGATGAGATGATCGCTTTCCCCCAGTTTATTTATTTATTTGTTTGTTTGTTTGTTTATTCTCTGTCAGTTCTGAGGATTGAACTTGGGCCCTGGTGCTGGCAAGGTTAAGTATGGTGCCACTGAACTAAGTCTCAAACACTTCCCTCAACTTATAAATATTCTTTGAACAATTGCAGCATAAATTAAAAGAAGGAAGCTAACAGGTATTTTCTTAAAAGATAGTAGTAGACTTTTTTTTTTTTCTGGAAAGAAGAGCCTGCAAAAAATGTGTAGTCCCCAAAAGCACTGCTATTCGAGGAGTCCAAACAACTGAATAAAAAGTTTTCATGAGAGAAGAAAGAACTTGCTCCTGGGAGAGAATGAAAAAGGAGAGTTTGGAGAACCAGATCAACAGAGGGAGAGAGAAGTGGTGTAAGGTGGAGAAAGACTAGGATCAGTTTCAGGGAAGAGCTCGTCAAATTTTAAGAAGAGTAAATGGTATAGCTTGTATCTAGATGCCCTCCCAAAGCCCCATAAGCTCATAGGTGAGATTTTTGGAGCTGGCTGGGTCTAGGGCAAGTGAATGTGGATCAAGGACATGTGAATATAGATTGAGAGTGTTATAACTAAATTAGTCCACTGATTTGTTATCATAGTTCTGGGTATAGATAATAAGAGGCTCCACCCTGTGAGAGGATGACACCACCCAGAGGCTTGTAGCCTGGATGGGATGAAAGAGAAAGGAAGGTCTGATGCTACTGCTGCTTCACTGCTTGCTGCCTCCTGCCTGTTCTTCCATTGGCGGTTTCACTTCTGTGACACCCTCTGCCATGTCACTCTGTCTTGGAGCCAGTCAACTATCAACTGAAACCTGTGAACCAAAATAGACCTTTCCTCTAACTTGGAGGCATCAGGTGTTTTGTCTTGGCAATGACAGTAAGTTATAACCTTATGTGTTTTAATATTATTGCTTTCAGATTATTGTGTAAAGCAAGGGTGCGCTAAGTGTGGTTCTACCTAGTAGCATCAGCATACCTGAGGAACTGGTTCAACATGTAGATTCTCAGGTCTGACTTCAGAACTACTCACACAAATCTGTCTTAAACAGCCATAGTGGTCATTCTGAAGTCCTCTACATTTGAGAACCCTAAAGACAATCCTTCTACCTCCTAGTCTCCATAGCAAATTGCAATAAAGTCTAGAGACATCCACAGATATTTTGGTATAACCATCTTTTGTTCTTGTTGAAGATGACACTGAAATTGAAGAACTGAATTTCTCATTTGGGATGTCACAAGGATATATACCGGGGAAAATAAAAATCCTATACTTACAGGGACAGAAAAAGATCAGAAATTGTGGGAATGGGGAAATTGTGTCCAGAACACACTTTCCCTATGTTCTGGAGAGCTGAAAGGGCCACCTGCCATGCTTCTGTAAGAAGCTCACCTTGCACTTCCCACATGACTAGGTCATATCTTCCCCATAAAGCCCCCGCACTGCCTCCTTTCTGCTTGCTCTTAACAGAAGACTTTGCTTTATCCACAGAGAGAAAGACAATCACAAAATAGGAATAACCACATCCTCCTTCCACCACATCTGGAAAATTTTTACCGCCTTTCCTATTGTGTCTCTTTCCTGGCTCAAGTGGGTAGCTGTCTCTCTTGGGCCCTTCTCCTGTTCCCTCAACCCCACTGATTCTAGGATTTATTCCTGAACCCAGATTCACTAATCATTTACAGAGCTTTGGAAGGACTCTGATGCCCGGGCTGTGCTCCAGACCAAGGATGAGAGATCATCTGGATCGGGACACAGAGTCATTGGTGGGGTATAAAGCCCATGGTGCACACTGTCCTCCAGACTGTCATGGTCTTCGTGTTAGATAATAGCTTCTCACCTGGTCTCTCTGATGTTACTCTCACCTTCCTTCAATCCTTCCTCTGTGCATTGCTACATAAGAGAGGCCCCCGTGTGTGACACAGTCTCTAGAGCAGAGATCACATTATCTCCAGGTCGAGGTAACATTTTGTAAGTCAAATGTAAGCCTCTGATTTACTTATAAGAATGTTCTTTTAAAAGTACAATTTTCTTAGGATGGACTACTTCCTACATACAGTGAGATTTTCTTCTGTTATAGTTCCAATTGAGGGTGACCCATAAGGGCCTCACGTGCTCATCAGCAGGGCTCTTGCAGGATGATTGGACAGCGGAATGCTGTGATTGGCCTAGTGTTAGGAATCAGGTTCTGGTCCAAAGAACCAAGTCATGGGAGTGCCACCCAGAAAGTTGTATCTCCTCACTAGCTCCTCCCTTCTCTCTCTGCTTCCTGGCCGCCATGATGTGAGCAGCTTTTCTTCACCAGCCCCTCCCACCATGCTTTTCTGCCTTTGAGCTAGCCAAATGCAGACTAAAAGCCTGCACCCCAAACAGACTTCCCCTTTACATTGTGGATGTCTTAATTTGGCCTAGTGATAAGAAAGGTGATTACGATAATCTCCTTTGCCAGTTCCCTCACTGGCCTCCTAAATGCTGGTGCTCCAGAGAGCCTTAGTTCCTCTCTTATCTGCTACTTATCCCCAGGTACCACTCACTTCCACATTCACAACTGATTCATATACCTAGTTACCATTTCTTCTTGGGTAACTATAATTAGCTCCAACCAGCTCTGTACATAGCACTCATTGACTCGCTATAAAATCCTTTATATATGATTGATAAGATTACTGTAAATAGGAGTTCACTCTTGAATAGTCCATGCCCCAGTGTGTGTCTCCTGTGAGCGTTATCCTTGAACTTCAGTCTTCCAGATAGACTGTGGAGTTCAGAAACTGCTGAGCATAATGGCACATGTCTTTAACCCCAACACTTAGGAAGCTGAGGCAGGAGGATTGCAACAAGTTTGAGACCAGCCTGAGCTACACAGTGAATTTGAGTCCAGCCTGAATTATACAGTGAGATTTTGCCTCAGAAAAACAAAATAAAACAGATCAAAACAAAACTAAACATCTAGAAAGAGATGCTAAAAATGAGTGGGTGAGGAATATAGAATTAGGTTGGTGCCACACTATGGGAACAGATAATTCATAGAAAAGTACAGTAGGAGCCTGGTTTGTGTTCCATATCAGTGGAAGACATTTTTGCTCACTCATTATCTACACCTAGTTCAGATCAACCCTGATCCAAATGTGATGTTCTCAAATCCAAGCTATTCCACATTGGCAATAATGTTGGAAGATATTAAACAGTGGCACAGAGAGATAGCATGGCACAAGATGTCTCCTGCTTCCAGCTTGCAGGAAAGTAGAAAGTGGTCCCTCCTGATCAAGGCTGCCTGTGCCGCTATCAGTCCTCTACCAATGTTGGGAGCAGGCAGAGATGGGGCAAGAAAGAGCAGAGATGGGACGGGAAGAAGCCTGTGTGTCACCGAATGCTTAAATTGAATTGATAGAGAAATGGTTGAACTTGCCTGAGTTTATTTGAATATAACTAGGTTAAGCTTCTGCTGTAGGCAGAAAGGAAGACTCAAAATAGCACCAGAGATTAAGTTGTACTATATTAAAATGTAGTTATATGTTTGTATATTAAGGGTTATGATTTGAGAAATGTGCACATACTGTGCGTATAAACAAGTCTGGGAGACACTTTGGGCTTTCTGTTTTTGAATTAAAGAGATGGAGAAGTTCCACTATGGATACGGTTGAGTTTTTTTCTTCTCTCCCTCTCTCTGTCTCTGTCTGTCTGTCTGTCTGTCTGTCTCTTTTGTAGTCTTTAGAGTCAGACTCATGGATTTCCTTAATTTTAAAAGTCAAATTTAATAAGCCCCTTTTGCTCTCAAGGCAACAGCACACAGAGGACACACCATCAGCATGGAGTCCCACAAGTCGTTAACTATGCAACTGTAAGCAACCCTCACTTAATCCTGGAACGAATGTAGAACAGCCCTAAGTTCACACAACACAGGTTTCATCCCCACAGACACCGAGGACAAATCTTGCATCTTTCTTTCTATTATTCAAACAAGCTGGTGTACAAAGGGAAGGGTCGCCCCTCGGGATAATCCTACCACCCCTCCAGAAGAGAGGCCTTGGAAGAGTTTTCGTGAGAAAACTGCTCGCCCCTTACCTTCACACCAAGGATTGAAGAGAATGTATGTGTCTGTCTCTGGGTTCCTGCGGGTGCGGAGGACGCCGTAGGGGGTCCAGACAGCCACGTACATGCGGAATTTCCCCACAATGCATTCGGGGGAAGACTGGATGGACAGCCGGACAGACCTGTCCTCATTCATGATAACTTCGGCACCCCACTGCCCACTCTGCAGCTTGGAGACAATGGGCACTGGAATGTAGGTGCCCTTGTTCTCCTGAGGGTAACGACCTAGGAGAGAAAGGAAGACGCGGCGTTGAGAAGATTTCGCAGCCCTCTTTTGTCCTCAGCCTGTTACTTTGTGGCTGAAAGGGAGAGATACTCCATTAGACTTGAAGTCATACAACTTAAGTTTGAATTTTACTGATGCTATCAAGAGCATGACAGTAGTTGATTTTCTTAAAATTTTTCAGGCTCAGATTTGTTATTCTGCAAATGAAAAAAGGATAACAACACAGATATTATTTTTGTTGGTTGCTCTCTTAATCTGTTTTCTGTTGCTAATAACTTGTGCCACAGAATAGGTAATTTACAAAAGGATTCAGGTTTGTTTATTTTGGATCATGGCTCTGATCCAAAATAAAAGGTCTGTACTGACAACGACCTTTTCTGCTGCCAGGGTCCCGGGCACCTCAGGGTTTCTCTAGGGGAGAGATAGGATGGTGTGTCTGGTCTCTCGCCTCTTATAAATTCATCATGATTAGCTCACACAGGCCCTACCTACATGGTCTTCTCTAATCCTGATCTTCTTCCAAAGGCGCCACCTCAAAACACCAACATCAGAGCCAACTTCTACCTTTATACCTCACAATTAGAGTTAAATTACACTGTGCATTTTGGAGGAGATAAAGTTTGTTTAAACCCCAGGAGTTAGTCAGACAGTGATTCCAAACAAGACACAGAGACCTTGATTCGGGTGCAAAGTTAACAGGGTATCAATCGCTGAATAGGATATCACTGAATTAGGATATCAATCACTGAAATTTTACCCTCTAAAACATTAAAGAGAAATACTACAGTTTTGAGAACAATAAGGCAAAGGATTTTTATTTATTTTGAAAACATTTTCATTATTTGTTTTAATAATTGAGTCTTTTGAGTCATAATTTAAAGGATAATCTAGGTTGACCATCTTTAATCTACAAAGTCCAAATCTAAAGTGCTTCAAAACTATTCATAATATTTTCATTTTTATGATCATAATGATATTTTAATAGGGCTGTATTAATAGGCTGTCTATATACAACTATTTTTATGTTCAACTGGAGTGTGTTTGTTTTCAAGCCTTTCTATGATTTAACTTATGTGGTAGGCAGTAGTTCAGACTTCAAGTTCCATTGGCAAATGGATCAGTTTGAATCAGGCTCTGCTCTCTCCATGAAATTTCCAGCAAATTCCTTGATCTTTATAAATTTCTATCTCTTCTTTCTGACCTCACCAGTAAGCAAAGATAATAATGCTATGTATGTAAGAGAAAGACAAAATGACAAATGTCAATGCGGTGTATGGAATTTCTTATGCATGATACTCAAATATTTTTAGCTAATATTTTAATCCTATTTTCAGGCTCCTAAAAACTACTTCCAGGTAAACATTATTTTTCTTTATTGCTGCCATTTTGGACAAAATTCTTATTTTCTGGTTTGAACGTCAATGCCATATTCTATCAGGGGTTTTCCAGCTGTACATAGGCAAGCCCACAGCATGCTTCAACTCTTCTGCATAGAGTTCTATGTACACTGTAAATTGTACATCGTAAAGCATACTCCACTTTGGCTCAGAATCCTGAAAGAGTCAACACAGACACTAGTTTGTCATAGTTACCCAAAATGCTTGTAACCAGAAGTACTTTGTTTAACAGATTTTGGAATATTTGATACACAGTGAGATACCCTGGGGATGAGACCCACTCTAAACAGTTTCCTATATGGTGGGTGCACATGACCTGAAGGTAATTCTACTCCATATTTTAACAGTTCTGTATAGGCAAGAAAGTTGCATGGTGTGGAATTTCACATCTGTGGAGGCATGTTGGCACTTGAATAGTTTTGAAATTAGATTTGAATTTAGATTTGGGGTTTTTAGATTAAGGATGCTCAACCTAGAGTATCCTTTAAATTATGACTTAAAAGACTCAAATTTGGGCTGGAGATTTAGCTCAATGGTTCCAGCACCTGCCTGGCAAACGCAAGGTCCCTGTTTCAATCCCTGGTAATCATGTGCAATAGTACCAGGCGTGGTGACTCTCACCCACCAGCAATAAGTACCACATACCACAGTGCCGGGCGTGGGGGCTCACGCCTGTCATCCCAGCACTCGGGAGGCAGAGACAGGAGGATTGCTGAGTTCAAGGCTTGCCTGGGCTACACAGTGAGCTCAGAGCCAGCCTGAACTACAAAGCAAGACACTGTCTCAAAAGAAAAATGTCTCAATTTTAGGTGTGAAATCTATACTGTAGAAGAGAAAGAGTAGTAAAGAAAGAGGTCATGTCTTCTTCTCATGTACCTCATATATCCATGATCTAATCTAAAGATTTTAGTTTGGATGTTTATCCATTCATGCAACAGTTTTTCTTCCTACATTTTAGACACTAATGTGAGACCCAACTTGACATAAAAACAGCCATTTTGTTAAAAACCTCTACTTGTGTCCTGTAACCTCCCTGTGAACACAGAACTGTCCACCCAACTGATGCCCACAGCCACAGATTGTACGTTTTTAGAAAAATATTATTCTACAGTAAGCATTGATCTAATTGTTGCTATTGGCTTTTATAATGACTTGCTTCTGCACTTTAACAATAGGATGATCTAATCACTTCTGCATAGAAACCCCTTGGTAACAGGTGTGTGGGGAGTAGCAGATTTTGCCTTTAAATACCATGCCTCATTTTACCTCTCTGCCTTCCTCAGTAGGGGACATGGCCCCCAGCTGGGTAATAAAGCTCTTGGCTGGACTTTAAGATCATGTCATGTCCTGAGAGACTGTCTCTGTGGGACTTGGTCCTAATACTATTCCAATGCTAAGGATAGAACAGTGATCAAAACAGTCAACAATCCCCATGCTTGTGCAGTTTATGGTCTCTAAAGATGCTAATGTCTGTGGTGTTCGTCATGTTCCTGTTACTCCTTTATTCCTCAGAAGCTACCATGAGAAGAAAACCATTATCATGGTCTTAATTTGGCAAATCAGGAACCTAAGACACAGAATCACTAAATAATTTTTCCCGGGATGATGCAAATGGTCCATAGTGCAGTTCACAGTAAAACCCTCACTGTCTGGGTTCAGAATCCTCAGACTTAACCACAAAGCTCTACGGCAGTTGTTTTTGCTGAAAGTGCCTTGGAATTGGTAAGACCCAGGTCAACTTCTGCTCCACAATTAACTTGGGGCACGTTGGGACAAGTTGCTTAATTGAGTTTCTACTTCTTTGACTCTGACATCAAAAGGAAAAGGGAAAGAAAATAGATTTGTAATAAAATAAAAGGTTTATGTCTGGCACACAGTAGGGACTATCTTGGGGGCATCTATTTTTTTTTAATTTAAATATGACTGACCCTGGAAAAGAAAGCCAGGAAGAGATGTATTTTTCTCCCTCTGTTGCCAAGACAGAAGAAGGCGAGTAAGCCTCAGGGCAAATTGGTTTAGCTCTCTGATGCTTCCTTTTCATGGCAGGCAAAGCACCTATTTTTTGTCATCTAGAACTTCACTTACTGTATAAAATGGAGAAAACAGTACCCACAGTTGCTGGTGGGGGTGACACCTCAAAAGCCAAGTTGCTGTTATTTCCACATTTGTCTGGCTTTCTCATTCCTCTAAGTCATCCTTTATCTGCTGCAGCTGTGGGGCGTACAAATAAGTTCACCAACTGCCACCAAGCCCAGAGAACCCAAATCTACTCCTAAAGGCCAGTTCATCCAAGATGCAAAACTTATTTTTTTTTTTGAGACAGGGTCCCGCTTTGCAGTTCAGGCTGGCTCTGAGCTCACTATGTAGCCTAGGCAAGCCTCGAACTCAGCAATCCTCCTGCTTCTGCCTCCCTAGTGCTGGGATGACAGGCATGAGCCACCATGCCCAGCCAGATGCAAAACTTTTAACTTCATTGATTTTTCTTTTTTTGTAGCAGAAGAACTTGTACAGGTTAAACAAATAGTGTCTTTTACAATATGTGGTAATTCCACCATCATGGGAAGGAAAAGTCATCTGCATTTTACCATCCAATTTTAATTTCTGATTTTCAGAGATATTAAATGTTCCCTTAATCTACAGTTATCCCTTAGAGCACAGGTTAGTAAATTATGAAATCAGGGGGCAAACATAGCTTTCTACATACCTGTATAAATACAGATTTATTGGAAGACAGTTGTACTCATTTGTTTGTGAATTAATGCCCTAGAACAGCAGAGCTGAGTAATTTTTGGGACAGAGATTGCATGGACTACAATGCCTATATTTACTACCAGCCTTTACAATAAAAGTTTGCCAACTTTCCACTTTAGAAGATACTACATTTTATTAATTAAGTGGTAGATTTATTATAGAGAATGTCTAAAACATGGGCCTAAAGAGAAAACAACAAAGCCTAGTTCTTTCCAAAGAGAAATACGCTATTAAATTAATAACAAATATTGACATCATTATTAGGTCAACACTTAGTTTCCTTAAAGTCTACCAAATTGCTCATAATCAGAGAATGGTAAAAATCTAGGAAACTGGTTTTAATTTTTTATTCATTTTACTCATAGCTAAAATAATCTTAAAACCCTAAAAGTTGTTTAGATTCATTCAGCAAGGCAACTGATACAAGGAAGGAAATAAACCAACAAGAATGAAGGTCTATTTACTAGGGCCTTGATGTAGACCTAGTGATGGAAATTTCAAGATGGAAATCCTGACGCTGGAGGAGGGTGTCAAATGTATGACCTCACATCATTAAGTAAAGGTGGAGACAGGGATTGGATATGATCCCGTACTTTTTACATGTTGCTACCCTTGTAAACCAGGTGAAAGATTCTAGAAAGGATTAGGGAAGGTGCTGAAAATCAAGGGCAAAGGAAACTTAGAAAATCTAAAGCAAAATGAAACCAAGGACAATGAGAAGATTCATGCTGGTGGACAGCACATACGTGAGCCAGATGTTTGAATCAGAGTTGTTCATCACAGTGAATAAGAAAGAAGACCAGGCAGGAAGAATTTGCATGAGGCTTCCTGGGCCAACATGGATTTAAACTTCCAGCCCCTGGAGTGCAAAGGGACACCGCTGAACCACTTGGCTCATATGTTTAGGCTATGTAGATGGAAGCAAATCAGGAACAGGTATGATTTCCTGTAGGCCTTTTCATATTCACTGTATGGAAAAGCTGGTTATTAATGTGAGATTTGATGTGTCAATTGGACCTCTGGGTCTTGTTGTCAGCTCCATCACACCATGTTTAATTTTGAGTGTAATAACTTCAATGATGGCACTAGGGAAGCATTTTCTATGATTGAACTGTGGAAGAGGAAGTTGTGACAGAACGGTATTTCACTTTGCTAAATAGCCCTTCTTACCCTCAGGCGTGAGCGTATGCTAGAGCCCACAGTCAGACTGCACTTGGATCTCCTACCAGCCCCGTCCATGACTGTCCGTCAGCGGTCCTCAGTCAAGTCTGACAACCACGCACACGTTTGCTGAGGGTAGGTAACACTGGGACAGATTTCTCCCTAAAATGCCTCACTTTTGCACCAAGAAAAATCAGGACAAGAAAAAGAAGAGCAGGAAGTATAATATCCCAGAGAGGATGCTCATTTTATTTTATGTTTCTTTGAGACAGGGTCTCACTTTTTAGTTCAGGCTGGCCCTCAGCTCACTATGTAGCCCAGGCAAACCTGGAACTCAGCAATCCTCCTGCCTCTGCCTCCCTAGTGCTGGGATTACAGGCATGAGCCACCACGCCCGGCACTGTGGTATGTGGTATTGGTGGCTGGTGGGCGTGAATCACCACGCCCAGCATTGTATGTGGTTACTGGGATCAAACTCAGGGCCTTGCACTTGTGAGGCAGGCACCGGAACCACTGAGCTAAATCTCCGGCCCTCATTTTATTTTTTTAACAACATAGTCTTTGGAAGTGAACTAATGAAAATGAAAAGGATTATGACTGGTGATCAAACTTTTTTATATTTCATTAAAATTTGTACAATCTTCTCAATTGATCTAATGGTTAACATATGCTTTTGTTTTAAACATTGGCTTTGACTTTTAACTTATTTTTGAGGCCATAAGTGTTTTTAAGGCAAAATCCACTCAAACTATACATGTATATTCAGATTGATTATAAAGTGCCCCATTCACAAGAATCTCACTCTGCTTGGATACCTGGGTGATTATAGCTGCACCTGCCACCATCCCACAGCCTGGAACTGGAAGAAGGCAGAAATATTCAACTGTGCTAGGCTATTATTTCTTTTTAAAAATTAGTGCTTTTTGGCCGGATGTGGTGGCTCACTCCTGTCATCCTAGCACTCAGGAGGCAGAGACAGGAGGATTGCTGAGTTCGAGGCTTGCCTGGGCTCCATAGTGAGCTCAGGGCCAGCCTGAACTACAAAGCGAGACCCTATCTCAAAAAACAAATTAGTGCTTTTTGTAAGGTGATAGCTTTGGCATATTTTTACACTATAAACACAAAATCCTAGGTGGGTAGGTCTAAGGTAGGGAAGCTCGTTATTTAGTTCACAGCATGGATAGTAGGGTTGAGCATCACTGTCCACAGAACTCTTCTGACTCCACTTTGCTTCCCACTGGACCCTGAAAAGACACACTGGTCATCAAAGAGGGGTTGGTGCAGTGGCTGAGAAAATATGCCTGTCAGTCAATGGACCCTGGACTGCTCTGGAATGAAAAAGTTATAACCCCAGACCACACACATTTCTCTCATTTCTTGGGCATCTGTTCATGTCTAGTGTACATGATTATAGTAAAACTTTTGGCCTCTTGAGCTATAAATAATTGCCAGAAAAGCCCAAAGAAAACTTTTTCTTCTTAGATATCTACTTAAATATTTCTCTTATTAAACTGAACTAAAGACAGCGTCTTACATGTCTGTTTAACTCCCAAAGAATGTCACAATGTTCCCACTGAGTAGGAGCCCAGCACGTGAACTGAGCTCCTGGCACACATATGGCCCTTAGGAACATTATAGAGACTTCGAAAGCCCTGAAATGAGAGGCCTCTGCAAGACAGTTGTCCATTCCAAGCATTTTTCATAAAGAATACAAACTTCTTGTTTTAATTTTTGTAATATTTTCCTTCAGGATAAGTCTTCCATGCATAGAAAAACAAGTTTATTTTGTTTTGATTTTTACTGTGCTGGAGATTGAACCTAGGACCTTTGTACTGAGCTACATCCCAAGCCCTTTTGTAAACTATATTTTGAGCAGGGTCTGACTAAGTCTTTCAGTTGTCCAGGCTGGACTCTGACATGTGATCTTCCTGCCTTAGAATACTGGGAATAAAGGCATACACCATCATACCTGGTTTCTGAATACATTTTAAACCAAGCTCTGACTCCACGTAACTGCAGACTTCCTTTAACAGCACATTTTTATAAGAGGATTGTCTCAGTGGAATTCAGGAATATATCATGACTCCAGCTGGAAAGGTAAACCTCATGATATTTCATTTTTCCATTTGCTTAATTTGTTTTTCCCAAGATACACCTTTCACATTCAAAATAATCAATCTGTTTCCAAATGGGCCCTGCAAGTATTTTGGTGACAGCATGGCACGTGTGTGGAGCTGGATGTATGTAAACAGTGCCCTTATAAAGGGAAGTAAACTTCATTCTTGGCTTTAGAATGGGATGGAGTAGGTTTCTGAGTAACTTTTAGGAACATCAGGCTACCAACTACAAAAACAAAACCACACGCACTACCAGACAGAAATAATCAACATGGCACAGAAGTTTATGGGTGATAACCACTAAGGGGAAAGAAACGTAAATGTTCATAAGGATGTCAAGAGGTCACCCTTTTCGTTAGTACCACCCATAGCACACATAACACACATGACTATGTCTGTGGCATATATAGGGTGTGGAGCATTATAAGTTGAAACAACCATTGTACTTTTTGATAGAGATTGAGTTCTGTTTAATTTTTTTTTTTGAAACAGGGTCTCGCTTTGTAGTTCAGGCTGGCCCTGAGCTCACTATGTAGCCCAGGAAAGCCTCGAACTCAGCAATCCTCCTGCCTCTGCCTCCTGCATGTTGGAATGACAGGCGTGAGGCTCCACACCGGGCATTTGGTATGTGGTACTGACTACTGGTGGTCGTGAGTCACCATGCCCAGTATTGTTGTATGTGGTTACCAGGGATCAAACCAGAGACCTTGTGCTTTTAGGCTGGTGCCGGAACCACCGAACTAAATCTCCAGCCCGAGTTCTGTTTAATTTTTACAACCAAGAGGTCACATAATGTTTGGAGTCAACACATGTTTTGGCACATTGAAGCTTAGTACTCATTGCTGATATTAGCACGTATTCATTGTACGTCTGAATAGGACTTACTGTAATATTTCCATACATGCACCCAGCATGCTCTGATCATACCCAACCACTTTGCCCACCTGCCCAACACCCTTGCCTCACTCTTGCCCGCCCCGTCCCTCGTAGTCATTATTCTACTTTCAGACCAATTTGAAAATTTTCCACCTATAAAAGAAAATGTGTGACACTTGTCTTTCTGTGTCTGGCTTATGTAGTTATGTGTCCTCCAGTTCCATCTATTTTGCTTCAATTTCATTCTGAAATTTCTATTTTCAGCATAGAAGCATGAGTAGCAAAAAGGAGGCTACAAATGTAGCATGATTCAGGGATTTGTTTAGTAAAAAAGTACTTACCGACTCACCGTGCAAGTGTGAGGTACTGTTCTGGGCTCTAAGAACACATGGTATCAACACACATAAGGTTCAGAAGGTGTGTAGTGTAGTAGGTGTGCACAGACCCTAAATGACAAGGGTATGCTATGCTAGGAAGAGATAAGCATGTGGGAAATGAATGCAGCAGCTTAGTGGGTCAGAGGGGATGGAATGGTGGTGCTAATTTGGTCAGAAGAGGACATGAGACAGTGAGGGAATGAACCCCCCCATCATGGGAGGATGCGGCATTGCTGAAAGTGCAGAGGATCATGGGAAGCAGACCTCGATACACACAAGGAAGTTGCTGCGCCAGGAGCAGAAGGAACTATGGGAGATGAGGTCTGAGAGAGATGGGAGATCAAGCAGTGCCTTGTAGGCCATTGTCTCTACTCTGGATTTTACCCTCATTGAGAGAAGAAATCACTGGAAGACAGACACGGTCTGCCTGTTGTTTTTAAAAATGGTTACTTGGTTGCTAAGTGAACACAGTGGGAGAGCGATCAAGATTTCTGTGAACATCGCTGGACCTCCCAAAATATTCCCACTTTGCATGTTGGGAATGAACGTTCCGCCAGCAGAGGAGAAATGAGAGTTGTTTATATCCACCAGAAAGGCAATATGTTTGCTGAAATTTGTAACACTATGATATAAAAACTGATTTGCCGTCATTTACCTGAAAGCTACTTTCACAGGTAGGAGGGAACTGAACAATGGAAGTAGGGAAATTTGCTCAGGGGAGATGGCACTCAAAAAGTACCCACCAGAAATGCAAAGCTCACTTCCAGCACCAGCATTGTAAGGCAGTCTCAGCCATTCCTGTGGAATGACAGGGAGGTTCTGCCAATCAATGGGGGATAAGCTTCTTGGGATGTAGAAATGTGGGGGGAAGTGTCAGGATGGGAGAGACACAAGGTCTAGTTTGTTGGATTTTATTATTATGAACCAAAATGCATACCTAGCTTTTTGCTCTCTCTCACTCTGATTCGCAACTCTTTCAACCAACAAAGAATGTTTCCACATGGCTGTGCTTTCTTCCCTGCACAGTGGGCTCCCAGAGCCCAGGAAGGACTCTGAAAGGCGCTCACACTTTGGACTGAATCCAAGTCCCCTGAGCAGATGCACAAAGGCCGGCAGCTTGAGGTTCCACCTTCTCTACATTTCCCATGAGGAATTCCCTGGAATAATTGAATTTCCCAGCAAATGGTAATGCTGTGGAGCCAAATCTCCATTTCTGTGGATGTGAATATGCTCCATCCATCACTTGAGCAGAACAAGATTCTAGGTCTTATGAGAAAGACCCATAAAAATCATGGCAACTGAGTTTTTTTTTTTTAAATAAAGGAGCTTTAGTCAACAAAATCAAGAGTTTAGCAAATAAACTTTTCTAAGGAAAACCTGCCAACAGATGACATTTTAGCTGAAACAGTCAATTCTAGTTAATAATTTAATGGCAACAATAGTGGCAATAAGAACAAATGACTGGTAATTCTGACATGATATTTATCTTTGGAGTGTAATATATAGGAGCATAATGTATAACAGCATGTGTTAAATGAGTTTGCGTTGCCAGCAAACCTACCAGTTGTTGGTAGAGCAAAAATCAAGTGACGCAGTTTAAGGAGTAGGATGTAGTAACACTAATATTAATCCACAAATGGATATTTGCAGTGTATGTCCATAAACATTTATTTAAGCAGCTATTTACTGGTTAGTACAATGAGCAAAGTACTGCCATTTAATCGGGAGGACACATGGTGGTGGATTTGCTGAGACATTTAGGATATGCATCTGGTGCTCAGTGGGTTTAAAATCCAATATCCAAATTTAGGCTGTAATTCAAGCCAGAATGTAATGCCACTTGAGAATAACAGACTAAGTGCAGTACATTGTGAAGCATCGAGAATGATGTACTACGATAACAACATAACAACAAATGTAGAGCATGAAGGATAGGCAGAGAGACATACATTTGCACTTCATTTATATATGCGTGTGCTCATGGGGGGATGTTTATTTGCTTGCTACAGTTGTTCATGAGTTGATCATTGCTTCCATTTAAAATCACCATCAAAATAACTGTATTCAACCTCCGTCTTTGTAAGTGATACAAAATACACAAGAAATCATGAATGCAGCTGAAACTCAAGACGCAGGCTGGAAGCATGGAGCCTGGTCTAGAGATTTTGGTGGGAGAATCCTGTCTTCCTTCTTTCCCCTGTCAATTGCTTCCTACTGATTTGCCTGAACTCTGTGAGGAAAGTCACGGCCGAGCACTGTTCATGTGTGGGGAAAAGGGAACAATTTGGTCTTCTGTGAGTGACAGGGCAGTGATTTGCAAAGTGACAGAGTAGGGGAATTTTGTCTAAAATACCAATCACTGTTTTTTTTTTTTTTTTACATAATGCAACTTATCCTTCATTGTGACATAACAAGATTGATTCTTTTTCACCTTTATAAACAATGCTTCAGTGAACATTCTTTATTGAATTTTTTTCTTTTTTCTTTTCATCCTTACCTCCCTGACTCTCAATCACTTAGAGCACATACTGCATTTTCCCACCATCCACCAAGCAAAGAGTTCTTCTTTGGGGACTCACCTAAGCCAGTCACCCCTGGCAGTACCTGGTCAACTCTCACTATGCTTTGCCCCACAAAACCAGCCACTTGTCAGCTCATTCTAAGGCAACTGGTCCCAGCTAACAGATAACTGCAAGAGTCTAATAGATCTACTCTTGCTAAACTTTGAATACCTGTAAAGACTAATTTATCTCACATCTTAGCTCCATGCTCACTCACTGAAAGAAATACATTAAAGCCTTAATATTCAAAAAGAAAAAGCCACCGGAGTAGAGTTGTACTCGCTGCATACATGTGGTGAAAACAGTGGGTTCTTGGTCATTTCATATTCCACGAGCCCCTCCTTTTTCCAAGACCTCTCCACATCCCTGATCTAGAGCTTCTAAGCCCAGCTAACCATCAGGATCTGAATTCTACTTGTTTTCAAGGAAAGAGACTCAGATATATATGTACAAGTTCATTACACTTATAAATACAGTATCATACCTCAATGAAAATAATAGTTTTTGTTGTTGTAAGAACCAAGACTGTGACAATTTGTTCCAGCCCCAGTAGAAAACTAACTGGATACAAACCACACTGTGGGTAACCTGTGAAGACACAGTAAATACTCTCTGGTGTTTTTGTTGCCCTAAGCTCTCATTTGTTTATGTCTCCTCAGGTATGAATTAGAAGAAACCTCAAGATGAACAACATGGCGGTCAGAGGGTGAGGGGTCAGAGGTCACCATTAGCATGATGAAGTGGTAAAAACAATGGAGTCTAAGGTTAGATTAGGAAAGCATGCATCCAGGAAAACAGATCTTGGTTTCTAAGTACCTCTTTCCAAGGAAAGAAAGCAGAGCTCCTTGGACAAGTTCTTCTTGCCAGGGCTTGGACAGGCAAAATCTAAAATGAGTCTGGCACATCTTCTGGTGCCATATGAAAAGGAGATAAGGATATTGAAGCCAGTTGGATGCATTTCTGACTGGCAAAATCTAGGATTGTTTGAGCATCAATTTAATTAACAGTAATAGTAAGCTTGAGTGACCTGTTTGTTTAAAAGAGAAAATCTGAAATTCGTACTGATACCAATCAATCATTCTGTCAATACATGTTGATGATGAGGGGAATAATTCCACAGTTGCAAGGTCCTTTCCTAGAAAGTACTTAGTAACTACAAAGAGAATAAAGAGTCGCTTTATTCTGTGATGCGCTGCCCAGAGTTGCCTGCAGGAATGTCAGAGACTTATCCCCAGTTGCTGGGAGCACTGCCAGGAAGTGACCCTCTGTGAGTCAGTTTTGACTTATTTGAAGACAGCTGCCTTGTCCAGAGTCACACTTCCTTCCTGGGGAAGCTCGCCTCCCATTGCTGACTAGTACTGGAGGACAAAGCCCGGTCCCTTTGCCACTCAGCAGAACTCCTCAGAGCCACCGTCTCCATCGATTCACATGGGGCTGCCTAAGACTACCCGGGATTGCACTGTGGCCTGATGTTCCCGTCAGCCCAACACTTCTTCCCTCTGTTGGAGCTGACCTTGCAAGCACTTCCTAACTTCACATTCTAATGTCGCAGTCTTATTTTGGGGTATCCGACCTGTGGCCCTACCTTAATCAAGTAGTCAAAGTTAACACCCTTCAGTAACGGGACCTGCGAAAAAATTATGTGCAACCAGGTAGGGTGCTGCTGTGGTTTGAATGTCAACAAGATGCAGATTCAAGTTGAATCTTCATCGTATGGTACTAAGAGATAGGCCAGGTGGGACTCTGAAGCAGTGTTTAGACAGTGAATGAACAGATCCATGTGTGGATGAATGGGTTAACAGATTGTCCCAAGAAAGGTTCTTTCATAAAAGCCAGTTTGGCCCTGTCTCTTGTATGTACCCCTCTTGCCACATGATGCCCTGGAGAGACCTCAGGACTCTACAGAATCTCCACCAGCAGACTGATCTCATCAGATACAAGTGCCCAATCATCAGCTTCACAGCTTTCAAAACTATAAGCCAAGTAAACTTTTTTCTTTTTAAATTACCCAGTCCCAGGCAATATTTTATAGCAACAAAAATCAAATTAAGAAACATCCTGGGAAGAATATAGCTCCACTTCTGTGACATTTCTGTGAAAGACACATGAGCTGATTTTAATCATGAGGAAACATCAGGCAAAATCCAAACTGAGGGTCATTCAACAAAATTACACCGTTGTAATTTTCAAATGTGTTGAGTCATGAAAGTCAAAGACTATGAAACTGTGCCAGAAGTGTTCTAGATTGAAGAAAACTAGAGATGAGAACCGACAATTAAACACAACATGTGATTCTGAACTGGATTCTCTTGCTCTCAGGGGCATTACTGAAACAAATGGCTTCCAAAGAGTACCTGACTAGAAAGCACTGGTGTTCCTTCCCTAAGTTTCATGGTTATATAGGAAGATATCCTTGCTTATAGGAAATATAGGCTAAAATTTACGTGGATGATGAGATGTAAATTGGGCATTGCTCATGATTCCAGGATAAAGATGGAAGTTCTTTGTAGTTTTCTTGTAAAATGGAGTTTGTTTCATAACTAAAAATAAAAAATTACTAACAAAACAATATATATTTATCTATCATCTATCCACTGTTTGTACAATTACGTTCAATACTCATGTTGTTCTTATTTTAGCCATCAATGATATATGTCTCTAGGTTTCTTGAGATGACTAACAGTTCTTCACTTTATCTGGAACATCAGTCTCAA
The DNA here is from genome assembly GCA_004025085.1 of Thryonomys swinderianus. Classification (NCBI taxonomy): domain Eukaryota; kingdom Metazoa; phylum Chordata; class Mammalia; order Rodentia; family Thryonomyidae; genus Thryonomys; species Thryonomys swinderianus. Next base: position 24,210 of record PVIC010018601.1, read on the forward strand.
TTCTTCCAAAGAGTAGGTCGAAGGAATATTGTCCTTTTTGGCCTTCACTGGGCAACATCCTATGTCTTCCAAGAGACAGGAGGCTCCTTCCTCTCAGGAGGCTTCAAGTCTAAGAGAATAGATTAACTGGTAAGACCGGAACATCAATGTAGTGTTCAACCTACTGTGTAGCAGTGCAGACCAAACCTAGAGGCCGAAGGCACTAGTCTGTGGGTGTTAGTTATGAAATCTTGATGTGAGATGACCAAATGTCTGTGGGTCAGGGTCTCCAGTCAATTCAGGATAAATAAAGCAGAGAGCAAAAAAAGATTCTTCCAAGTTCATAAGATGATTACCTTAGGCTTGTGCCCTAAATAATCAGGATTGTGATTTTTTTCCCACTGAAATTTTATCTTGATGGTTATAAAAACAAGTGCTGTCTGTATGAATCATCTTTATTTTTAAAATTTGGCTAACACTCCACTAGAGTGTCTTTGACATGTTTAAAGCAATTTGTTTCACAAATATGAAAGTTAGAAAAGATTGAAATGATGGAAATGAAATAATGGAAACAGTGTGTCATTTCCTACCACTTAGGAAAATGTTGCACACGTTAGAAAAAAAAGTTATTTGATGAAAGTGTCACCCGGGCTGTTTCCGCTCCTTCCTTCCAATCACTCAGTCAAGGAGACACTCATTTTTCTTTTCCTTTGGAATTAATTGCTTCAGAATATTGATGGTTCTTGTCTATCCTGGGTACTAATTTTCTGGGGAACCTATAGAAAGATAACTGTCAACTTGATTTTAGATGTGCAGTATCAAACATGGCTTTTACCTTTGGGAGCCAGTTAGGAGGCTAAGAGGGAAAGATATTTTGTTTTTGTTTTTTCTTTTCTACCAGCCAAGGAAACTAGACTTGAATTAAAGTTAACTCTCATAATTCCAAATGGAGAGCATGATCCATGTAATGGAAAAGTTGGCAAAGATGAAAGAAAAAAAGGAAAAAAAAACTTCTGGTCATATATTTCCCCCGGGTAAGCCCCATAGTGTGGAATGTTGTTTGAGGTTCCTTTAGCTTTTAGTCTGCAGGAAATTTCACACCTCCCAGATCTTCATTCCTTGGTACCTGTCTTAGTTAGTGTGGGCTGATAAAACACCATGGACAGGAAAGCTTAAACTACAGATTATGATTTTATTTTAACTCCAGAGGCTAACACCTAAGATAGGGTGAAGTTCTGCTAACTGGCTTATAGGTGGTTCCTTTCGCCTATGTCCTGATGTATAAGGACAGATACATGACACTCTGGCCTTTTCCTCTTCTTAGGAAGCTACCAATCTCATTCATGTGATCCAGTCTTATGACATAATTATCTTCCACAGGAAATGTGGGTCGAGAAGAAATACAAATATTTAATCCATAGCAATGGCTCATTCTTCTTGTCCAAGTCTTTTCTTTCTCCCACACTAAAGGTCTCTGGCTTGTTTTCCCTGGGGTGTACTTCAACTGAGTTCTACGGACCCAGTCTCTTCCTCTAAAGATGAATCAGTTGAGTTGAGATTCTCACTACAGTTACTCTATCCCTGGCCTGACACTGGGTCTAAGATCTGCAAAGCTCTTGGAAGACAGCAGCATCCACAGAAATGAAGGGCTGGAACCCAGTACTTTCTCAAAACTTAGGCAATGAAGGGAACTCTACAGTGATTTTTTTCTTTAGGCTATGTAGGTATTCTTTCCTAGAAAGCATAAGCATGGAGATAAGGGTTAGGATAATTAGTCATTGTGGATATTAAAATATTAGCAAGAATGAATGTATAGGCTCTTGCTGCTAGCTGTCAGCTGAGATCAGTTCCTTTAGAATGAATTACCAGCTGGCTGATCTTATGGTTCAAAATGAGGAAATATTCAATGGAAGGTGCTTCAGGGGAGGCTGGCGAGGTGAAGTGTAGGGATTTCTGGGACACTCAGTGCAGTGTTGGATTCTTGATACTCTAGGAAGATCCGTGCCTTGGTTTCTTGATATCCAAATGTCATAAGTACCAGCTGCAGCTAGACTTCAACACAGTGAGGATCAGGGACCTGGGTTTTCACACTGGTTAATCCATGGAGTCCTGTGAATAACCCATTTAATGGGTTAACGTGGCACCTCCCTTATTCTCCCATTGCTCTATGTGTCTGTTAGTGACCTCATTGGCAAGTGCTTGTTCCCCTGGGAATCTGATTGAGCATCCAGCTAGTTCAAGCCGGCTGCCCTCCACCCAGACCCCTGAGCAGTGAGCGCGGTGCCTGCCAGCCCTCCAAATGGAGAGAGGCTCATATGCTGACTGCTAGAAAGCAGCGATAGCTGCCTTCTTAATTAACTTCTCCAGCAGCTCAGATCTCCTCCATCTTCCAGTGAGGAGGTGGAATGAGCCCTGTTCTAAGCCTCAGAGAGCTCACCAGCCTACCTTCTAGTTCTATGGCCTGCTCAGTCCATTTCCTGTGGCCAGGTCTTCCTTCTTCCCTGAGTTGTCTTGAATGCATGACTTGGCTTGGCCTGACCTATGCTGATTGAACTCACCACTCCCAGACTGTGCTTCCGGAGCCCCACGGATACTACACCCCCTGCAGCCAGGTGTGCATGGCTCTTGATGCCTTCCCTCGTTGGAACAAACTTTCTGTACCTCCTTCAGGCATGTATCATAAATGACTGACACCACAAGATCACTCCTTCCCCCACCGCATTTCTCTTATTTCTAGTAACTTCCTCTGGTCTCAGAATTGACTTGGTACCTCTATCTCCAAAGTCTGCTAAGGGAAGTTCCACCTCGTGTCTGCCTTCCCAGCATATCTTGCACTTAGTCACTCTCTCACTGCCAAGCCTTCTGGTTTGAAGGACAAATTACAAGGTCATCTCAGTTTGGCCTACAGAGCTCCACAGGCTCCAGGCTAACATTGTGCAAAACGTACCCCAAACCTTTTGGGGTGGGTACAGATAGTATCTAAACTAAATGAGTTGGCCAAAGTGGTGGATATGAGTCCTTCTAGCACGAACATACATGATTCTGATTTTGCGAGAAAGCTTTGCACAGCATAACCGTCATCACTGAGCATTTGAGAGCCTGGCTTACTGGACCAGTCAGCTGCACAGTGTGCTGGGCCACTTCTTCTCCTTCATTTCTGCTTTCTGTCTTAACTACCAGCTCAGCCCTCAGCATCTTCACTCTCTCACCATGACTCATGAAAACCAACTCTCTGGCTCTCCAAATCCTGTTTTTTTTTTCTCTCAAAATTTACTTTTGGGATATCTTTTACTTCCTTAGAACACTGCTTTCTGGACAGGGTGCAGCCAGTGACTCTGCAAAGCAAATTATTGTAAATTTATGAATGGAAAGTAGTATCTACTCACATGGAACATTCCATTTTATCAGAGGAACTTCTGATGCTGTGTTTCCTTCCAAGGGCATAACTAGAATGGAGGAATGGCACACGCTGTCCCTGGGACACCTTTCCTATCTCATTGTACAGATGGCTGCCTCTCAACCAAACCAGACCACACAAGTGGGGAATAGGTGTGCAACCTATGTCTGGTAGATATAAATGATCAAATGAATGAATGAAGTTAAATGTTTTTAATATAACATCTTATTGTCACTCTACACATCTATCTCAAGAAACCTTTATTTTGTATATTCAGTATCACAGATCAAAGGGTGAGAAATCATAATCTCTCTCTTTTTTTTTTTTTTTTTTTTTGCTTTTGAGACAGGGTCTCGCTTTGTAGTTCAGGCTGGCCCTGAGCTCACTATGGTGCCCAGGCAAGCCGCCACGAACTCAGCAATCCTCCTGTCTCTGCCTCCCGAGTGCTGGGATGACAGACGTGAGCCACCAGTCTGGCATTGTGGTATGCATTGTTGATTGTTGGTGGGCGTGTCTCCACGCCCATCATTGTATGTGGTTACCGGGGATCGAACTCAGGACCTTGCGCTTGCGAGGCAGGCGCCAGAACCACTGAGCTAACCCTCTGGCCCGAGAATTCATAATCTCTTAATTAACAGAATAGTGTGGACTACCAATCTGCCCCTCCTAGGCCTTCCCTATATGAATATTTGGCAAAAAAAAAAAAGTATAGGGAATTGAATATGGTTTAAGTCTTTCTTGAGCTCCCACCTGCGCACAGATCAGTGCAATTTCTTGAGCTACATGGAAACTACTTTTGGAAACTCATGGTGACTAAGTTGTATTTAATCATTCCAATGAGCTGCGATCGTTGAAAACCGAAGCTTGCTATTTGACTCTGACACAGTGAAAGGGATTGGGTAGGAAAGAATAGATTGTTTGTGGCATGAACATAAAAGGTTTTGGCTAACTTCCATAGTGGGAAACACAAGCTCAGAGTTCTGCCATGTCAGGGGTAAAGATCCACCACTCAAGTAGTAACCACAGACAGAACTCATAGGGGGGTGCACATTCCTCTGGGCTTCCAGAGTGGGGCTCCCCATCACCGCAGGCTCTGGACCACACCAGGCACCACGAGAAGAGTGGGTCCTGCACCTCAAATATAATGAGGAAACTTGGCTGCATGAAATGGTTTTTATCAGAAGCTTGTGTCCCAAGATAGGGCAACAGGATCTCGCACTTCCAGGAATTGCCTCCCCCAGCCCGGAAAACACACATTTCCTCTTCGTTTTGAAAACCTCTCAGTTCTTCCAGCTCCATCTCAAAATGACTGCCTTGTTCTGAGACTTTGCCCTTCAGTTCTAGCCTGTTCTCTTGCTCTTCATAACCCAGAGTAATTTCTTCCTGTCTGCACCACATGTTCAGGGTAGAGACACCCGGGTTAGGAATTGTATCAGGGTAGCATTATGTTTATAGAATCCTTCTTAGCTTATAATGAAAAGGGTAGACCAGTGACATGCAGCCCAAAGATATGAATCAGTTTTTCAAAAAGTCCTTGCACTCCTATAATCATTTCAACACTATTTTGTAACAGCCAAAACAACAGAGGCATGAAAAAACAAAATAATACATACATGCAATGGAATATTATTCAGCCATAAAAATAATGAAATTCTGTCATTTGTAGAAATCATAATTGTAAGCGAAATAAGCCAGGCACAGAAAAATGATTGGGTATGATTTCACTCAGATATGGATTCTGAAAAAGCTAAGCTCATAGATAGAGAATGTGGTTACCAGGGGCTGGGGGAAGGGGATGGGAAAGTTGGATAATGAGTACGAATTTCCGGTAGCTAAGAAGAATGAGTTTGGTGTACTCTCTTGCAAAGAAAGGTTATGATTGGTAATGATATCATGGCATAGAAATCAAAATATCCAGAAGAAAGGATTTTGGTTATTTTCATCACAAAATATGAGACATATTTGAGCTGGTGTATGATGCAAAGACCCCACGTGGATCGTTGTGCAATGTATGCATGTACAGAAATATACTGTAGTCTATAAAGATGTGCAATTGTCACCTGCTGATTAAAAGAAACAAATGTATTTAAATAGAAATAAATCAGTAGTGTCAGGGAGGAGACCTGAATCATTCTTAAGTGCCCCCATGGGTGTCGCAAAATGCTGAACACAGCAGAGGTCCTACTTCAAAATTCACTGAACTAACATGAAGCAAGGTGTTACAAAGGCTCTCAAACCAAAATAGAAAGGATGAAGACTGGAAACCGAAGAAGCCACAAGACTTCCAGCAGTGCAGCAAAGAGGCACCTGAAAGGCTAAGTGAGGGGCAGCCAGAGACGAGGCAGCACGTTGAGAGCCTCCCGCCCAGCTTCCAGAGGCTGCAGAAACTGGAGCAGAAGCCAGAAGTGCCTTCTG
>PVIC010018602.1:0-14984 GCA_004025085.1 Thryonomys swinderianus
ACCTTGCACTTGCGAGGCAGGCGCCGGAACCACTGAGCTAAACCTCCGGCCCTGTTTTACTGACTTTTCTGCAAGGGAGGGAACCCAGAGCCTTCTCACTGATGGAAATGTTTTTGATTTGAGGGTCTCACTAAATCACCCAGCCTCTGGTTGAATTTAGGATCCTCCTGCCTCAGCCACCTCGATCCAATCTGTTTTAAATGAATTCAGAGAAGTTTGAGTGTCCCATTTGGCCTGGGAGCTTTTTGCTGTGGGTCTCTGGGCAGATGTCTTGGTCACCTCGCAGGTGGCTTCCCCAGTGTGTCTCCATGTTCCACTCATACTCGAGGCTGCACGAAGCCGGTGGTGGACTGACTTTCCGCCTGACCGCAGCGTCAAGCTGCCTGCCCTGCCCCTCAGTCCACAGCCCGGGCTCCCTGGCACTGCAGAGCCCCTAGGGGCAAATGTGTGACTGGCCAATTTCAGTAGAATGCTCAGAACTGTCTAGGGAGGTGAAATCTCTGGGCTTTGTCAAGGCCATCATACAGGTGCCCACATTCTGCCCTCTCAAGTGCCACTGTGGTGCTACTTGCAAGTCTTCCATCCCCTTTCTGCTGTAACTGTCTCCCAGGCTGCTTTGCAACTCAAGGTGATCCTCCTGCCTCAGCCTCCTGAGTCCTTGGATTATAGTGTGCACTCAGTTCTTCTTTATGTTTCTGTCTCTATTTGCTGTCCCCCTAAATTTTTCTCTTATCTAAGAGTTTTGCATTCTACCCCTCCTCTCTCCTCCCACTTACTCCAAGTCTTGTCTTTCTCCTTATTTGGGGTACTGGGAACTGAACTCTGGGGCCTCTGGGCCTCACCTTGCCAGGCAAGAAATGGACTGCTATGCTCCATCCTATCTTCTTTCTCTCCCTCTTATGATGGAATCCAGACTAGGCTCTATCACTGAGATATATCCCCAGCCCTTTTTATTTTTTTAATGTTATTGATTGATTGATTGATTGATTGTGGTAGTAGGGATTGAACCCAGGCCCTTGTGCATTGAAGGTTGGCGTGGTACCACTTGAGCTAAATCCCCAGGCTCCAGCCCTTTTTATTTTGAGATAGGCTGTCCTTAAACTGCCTTGTTAGGACTCAATTATGACCCTCCTGCCTTAGCCTCCTTCCAGGCTGGGGTTTGCAACACGACAACCAGCTTTTTCTCTTTCAATCTTTCTTCCTCAGCCTCAGAAAGTCTGTCTCCTCCCTCTGGCCCAGGCCCTGTATCTGCCCACTTCTTCCCCAGGGAACCCTCAGCTTCAGGGTCTCTGACCTCCTGAGAGGAGGCGGCCCACCCACAGTCCCATCAACTCTAGAGGAGAGAGAGAGAGAGACAGAGAGAAAGAGACAGAGAGACAGAGACAGAAAGAGACAGAGAGAGGGAGAGAGGAAAGTTCTGGTCGCCTGTCTATTGGAGCCAGGCCTAGTGCCCTCAGATCAGGCATCTCGCTTTCCACCCTTAGCAGCTGAGTCATCTCCTACACCCTTGCTCTCTCCCTCTCTGATATTTCTCTCCATGACATCAGGCCTCCCCTGAGGTCCCACAGGGTAGTGGCAACGAGAGCCACCTGCACCCCTTCGACTGCCCTCACCGGAGCTCTGGCCACGGATGGTGTCGATGTGACAGACAGTATTTATTCCAGACTCCAGTGTCCACAGACAAGGGCCGGGGCGAGGGTGGCGGGATCCAGTGTCGGACTGTGTAGAGGACTCAGGTTGGGGCTCATGTGGGGGAGGAGGTAAAAATAGCCACGGTCTGCGACCCTCCGGCCTCGTCCTAGGCCGGCCCTGGGCTTGGCTCCAGCAGCTATTCTGGGGCCTGGGAGACTGACTCTCCCGAAGCAAGGCCGCCTCCGGCCACCCACCCTCCCTCTACCCCTCCCGGAGGCCAGTGGGGTGGAGGGTCCCTGCCTGGCAGGCAGAGGAAGGAAGGGAGGGATGTGGTGGAGCTCGGCTGGTTGGAGGAGGGGCGGGTGGCACAGGGCTGGTTCTCAGGTGCCCACAGTTTGGCGTTGGCTCCTGCAGCCTCCAGGAAGTCTTGAGCTCAGCACTGTGGAGAAAATGGCTGACTCGGCCTGCACCCACGAGGCAGTCCCCGTGCTTAGTGGGCTCCCTGTGCCCAAAGCCTGGCCCTCACTCACCTCATCTCTGAAGGCCCCGCTGCCGCCCTGGGCTCCTCCCCCGACCCCTCCTACGAGAAGGCCCCTCTGCTCAGGCCGCTCCGACTCAGGGTGGCTCAGGTCTGGTTCCCCAGGTGGCCTGTGGGGAGAGGGTGGCACCCTGGATGCAGTCATGGCTAGGGAAAGGCCTGGCTGGCAATGGCACTGGGGCAGGGTGGGGGCACGGGAGTGTCGAGAGGGTGGAAAATGCTGCAGGAGTCAGAGACAGTGAAGGAGTTGGGGCCAGCTTTGGGGATACCAGGGTGGAAGCCAAAGTCACACGTGGCTTGGGGGTTGAGGGTGGTCACAGGACAGCCTGGGATGTGGCTGGGAAGAGGCTGAGACAGGCGGAGACCTGGGTTAGGGACGACTTGGTTGGGGCAAATGAGGGTACAGTTCAGGGTCCAGACAGGAGGTCATGGTGGCTGGGGTTGGGGACAAGGTCACTGTTGGCTTGGGCCACTCACGGGGTTCCTTTTTCTCTGTGGCGGCAGCAGCCTGGGCGCCCCTTGCGTCGCATGCAGTAGAAGGCAGCAACCACGAGCAGCAGGAGGCCCACACTGACGGCCACGGCCATGACGGCCACACCAGCCTGGGCGGTCTGGGGGGCCACTGTGGGTTACAGGAGGGGCTCAGTGTGCAGCAGGGCTCAGCCAGCCCGCGCCTGGCTCCTCACTCATCGCCTCCACATCCCTCACCGGTGCCGAAGTGGAAGACATGGCGGAGTCGCCCATGGGAGTTGGAGGCCTCACAGGAGACGCCCTCGCGGCCCAGGGCGCTGGTCACGTGCAAGGTCAACACACTGCTCGCCCAGCCCTGTACACTGTGGGCCTGCCCTGCCGGCTGTGGAGGCTTGGGTCAGGCCCGCACTGGGGGTCAAGGGCAGGGGCCGTGGGCAGAAGCGGGCATGGCCGGTCCCTGGGGAAGTGTGGGGCAGCAGGGGGCAGTAGAAGAAGGTCCCTTACACTGCCACCCGGCTGACTCCAGGTGAGCTCGGGCTCTGGGTAGCCCCGGGCGGAGCAGATGAGCATGACCTTGTCTCCTTCAGTCAAGCTGCCCTCGGCCCTGGGCTCCAGCTCTTTCGCCCTTAACTCTGGTGACCCTGTGGACCATGGGGTGAGGATAAAATGAGCAGGAGCCTCTGAGGAAGAGACAGCTGGGAGAGAAGCAGAGACAGGGAAAGAGGAAGAGGAAGAGGGGGGCACAGAGGTCCTGCCCTTCTTGGCCCCCAACTGGCCACCATGCTCACACCAGCCATCCCGCACCCCAAACCTTGGACCAGCAGCCTGAAGCTCTGGGTGCGGCTGAGGAGGGGGACGCTGGGCACAGAGGCCTCACACACATAAGTGCCAGCGGAATCGAAGGTGAAGGGGCCAAGTGGCAGCGTGGGTCCGTCCTCCAGAGGGACCGAGTCCTTGAGGGGATGGGAAGGGGAGGTCAGGGCAGGGCCGTGTTGGCGGGCGGGGACAACGGGGCTTCTCTTCCTCTCACCTTTGTCCAGCGCAGGGTGGGAGCAGGCTGGGCCTTCGTAGAGCAGGTTACAGCCCTGCGGCTGCTGTTCAGGAACACGGAGAGCTCCTCCCCAACACTGAGCTCCAGGGGGTCCAGGTCTGTGGAATGGACAGGGTGTCAGTGTCCCCAGGCCACGCCCAGGACTGGAGCCCAAACCTAGGCATCTAATTCCGAGACACACTACACTTCCAGCACCCCCCTTCCCTTACAGTGGCGCCTGGGTTAATGGGTAACCTGGGCGGGGGAGAGTCTTACCACCCAAACCCTTTTTTTTTTGCTTTTTGAGACAAGGTCTTGCTTTGTAGTTCAGGCTGGCCCTGAGCTCACGATGGTGCCCAGGCAAGCCACTGCGAGCTCAGCAATCCTCCTGTCTCTGCCTTCTGAGTGCTGGGATTACAGGCATGAGCCACCACGTCCGGCATTGTGGTATGTGGTGTTGATTGTTGGTGGGCGTGAGTCTCCATGCCCAGCCTTATACTTGGTTACTGGGGATCGAACTCAGGACCTTGCACTTGGGAGTCAGGCGCCGGAACCACTGAGCTAACCCTCCGGCCCAAACCCTTTTTTTTCTCCTTCCAGTGCTGAGGATGGAACCCAGGGCCTTGCCTCTGCTAAGCAAGGGCTTTGCCAGTCACCTCAGCTTCCATGCAGACAGACATCAGGCTTCCACCCCAGCCCTCAGCTTCTCAACACACTGCTCATTATTTCTCTTTTTTTTTTTTTGCGGTACTGGGGATCAAATTTGGGCCCTTGTGTATCCAAGGTTGGTGCAGTACCACTTGAGCTAACTCCCCAGTCCCTCTTTCTTTCCTTTTCTTCCTTTCTTTCTTGGGCATCCAAGCCAGGGTGCTCTACCACTGAGCTACACTCCCAGCCCTTTTTTTTTTTTTTTTTTGGTACCAGGGATCAAACTCAGGACCTTGTGCTTGCCAGGCAGGTGCAGTGCCACTGAGGTACATCCCCAGCCCCATACTTTTTATTTCTGAGACAGGCATCTAACTAAATTGCCCAGACTGGCTGACACTTGGGATCCTCCTGCTTCAGCCTCCTGTACAGTTAGGATTACAGGCATGCACCGATGTATCTGGGTATTTTGTTCCTTTCTTTCTTCCTTTTTGAGACACGGTCTCATTTTGTAGTTCAAGTGGCCCTGAGCTCACTATGTAGCCCAGGCAAGCCTTGAAGTCACAGCAATCTTCCTGCCTCTGCTGCTGGAGTGCTGGGATCACAGGCATGAATCACCAAACCCAGCATTGTGCTATGTGGTTACCAGAGATTGAATTTGGGACCTTGTGCTTGCAAGGCAGATGTCAGAACCACTATGCTAAATCCCCAGCTCCTTCTTTGTTTTTTTTTTTGTTTTTTTTTTTTTGCTTTTTGGAGACAGGGTCTCACTTTGTAGTTCAGGCTGGCCCTGAGCTCACTATGGTGCCCAGGTAAGCCGCCGCGAACTCAGCAATCCTCCTGTCTCTGCTTCCCGAGTGCTGAGATTACAGGCGTGAGCCACCACGCCCAGCATTATATGTGGTAACAGGGGATCGAACTCAGGTCCTTGCGCTTGCAAGGCAGGCGCCGGAACCACTGAGCTAACCCTCCGGCCCTCCTTCTTTGTTTTTGAGACAGGGCCTCACTATACAGGCCAGACTGGTCTAGAATTCATGGCAATCCTCTTGTCTTACTCAGACTTGTAAATTCTATGATTACAGGCATGCAACACCATGCTGTGGCTATTTCTTTTTTTTTCTTTTTTGAGACAGGGTCTCACTTTGTAGTTCAGGCTGGCTCTGAGCTCACTATGTAGCCTAGGCAAGCTTCAAACTCAGCAATCCTCCTGTCTCTGCCTCCTGAGTGTTGGGATTACAGGCGTGTGCCACCACGCCCGGCACTGTGGTATGTGGTATTGTTGGTGGGCGTGAGTCTCCATGCCCAGCATTGTATGTAGTTACTGAGGATCAAACTCAGGACCTTGTGTTTGCGAGGCAGGCACCAGATCCACTGAGCTAACCCTCTGGCCCCTGTGGCTATTTCTTTTGAGACTTAATCACTCTGCCCTCAAAATGGCTCCTCTAGCTAGGCCTGGTAGTGCACTCCTGTAATCCCCACACTCAGGAGGCTGAGGCAGGAGGATTGCTTTGAGGCCAGCGTGGACTACATACTGAGTTCAAGCCCACCCCGAACTACCCAGTGAGGCCCTATTTCAAAAAACAAAAATAATTTAAAATTAAAAAAAAAAACAGATCATTCCTCTGCCTCTCCTCACCATTGACCCCTGGATCAGACAGTCCTGACCAGCACTTTGTTCAGCTACCCTCACTCCTATTCTCAGCTCATCCTCTACGGGGCAGCTCTCCTGTCTACTCAAAAACTGCAGTGGCTCCCAAGTACCTTCCATGTCAAAGCCACATCCTGCCAGCAGCTGTAGGGCCCTGCCTAGCCTGGTGCTGCCGCTGCTGTGCTTATCTCCTGCCACTCCTCTTGGCTGAGTCCCGGTGATCCTGCCACACTCCTTTCTCCCAAATTAGCTGAGCTGTTCCAGGGCTTCCCCTCCTGCGCCTTGGCCCACAGCGTGGTCTCCTAGCTCTCTGCCCTTCCCTATCCCTCTTGAGCTTCCCATCTGCCCGTCCCTTCTGGCAGTGCCCCCCAGGACCCCTGCTGTGGACGGAGCTCCCTCTCACTCTGCAGGAATGACACCCCCAGCTGTTGAGGGCAGGGGCAGCTGTCAGCCCTCAGCTGTCATCCCTCTCTGGGAACTGCCTCAGCTGCACAGCCCCTCACTGCAGTCATGCCCCTCCTGGGGTGGCACTCTGCCAGGGACTGGCTGCCCAGCCCTCACCCCCACTGGGGACAACTGCAAGGGGCTGCTCCAGCATACGGGGGCCCTATCGGACCAACCAAGCCTTCTGCAGGCTGCAGTGAAGCTTCTTCCCATCCATCCTCGCTGTCCCCTCCCCAGTCCCAGGGGATGGGGCCCCAAGGGCTCCCTGTAAACTTTCTACCCGCAGACCTCCGGGGCAGAGCCTGCTTCCTGGGCTGCTGGCTGCTCCTAGCCCGTCCCTCTGGCTCCATATATCCTGCCACTTAGTGTTTACCGTCAGTCTCCCCCTCGATGGGGGAGGGGAGGAGTCTGTCTGCTCACAAGTGTGTCCCCCCTTCCTGCCACAGGGACTACCCCTATGTAGTTCAGAGGAAGAGAAGGAATGAAGCCTTTGTCCTGCAGATCCAACCGGAAGGCTTTTGAGAAAGTCAGGATCCACCAGCCAGATGCTGCTGTGCACCCCTGTAATCCAGACACTCAGGGGGCTGAAGCAGGAGAGTCACCCAAGTTCAATGCCATGCCTCAAAATTTAAAAAATAAAAATAAATAAAAAGGGCTGGGTGTGCTTAGCAGCGGAGCACCTGCCTAGCATGCAGGAGGCCCTATGTTCCACCCCAGTACTGCCACAAAAAGAAAAAGAAAAAAGAAGACAAGAGCAAAGAAACCCAGGACCCAGGAGACTGGTCACAAATGGACGAAGGAGATGCGATAGGAATGAGAAGAGGGGTTGAAGTGTCAGGGGGTAGCCTTGTTTGGGGGAGTAAGGAAGGTTCTGCTGATGGTGCGCTGGCCAGATGGGTCCTGGGGGCTGTGGAGAGGGCCTGGGCTTTCTCCTCAGGGCACTGGGGAGCCATGGCAGGCTTTAGGCAGTGGAGGATCGGGAAAGCTCTCTGGAGGTCTTGCTGGGATCAGAGGAGGTGGGCAGGGAGCGGCAGGGAGGGGAGGGGAGAAGACATAGAAAAGGAGGCTCTGGAGGCATAATGTCTGGGTTGGAGGGGTCCATGGTGCAGAGGCAGGGCATCTCTCCCCTCGATCCCAGGGTGCTCACAGGCCACTTTCAGCCCCAGCGTCCGAGTGAGCAGCACATCTTCGGCGGCATCGAAGTCTTCTACCCGGCAGCCATAGGTCCCGCTCTGGCTCCGGTTCACGCCCTCCAGGGTCAGCTTCCCTTCCAGGTTTGTTCTCAGCACTTCCTCCTGGTTGTCCTGTGACCACAGGTGACAAGCCAGGCTCGGGTGCCACCCTGGTCCAGGGGGTTACGCTCAGTCAGGGGACACTGCTTTGGGCCACAGCCCACTCGAGTCACGGCTCAGGGGTTACCCAAGTCGGGTACCACACTCCATCAGGACTGTAAGCTAGGGTCAGAGGTGCTTTAGCTCACGGGTTACCATGCCAGGCCAAGAACACCTAGATCTTGGGGGCTGGCACACAGAGGAACATGTGCCCCGCAGGCTCAAGGCCCTGGGTGCCATCCTTGGCTCTGGCAAAAATATTAGCAGTTGGTGCAGGTTAGTGTTGCAGAGTTGGGGGCTCCAGAGGGACAGGCTGTGTGTCACCTGAAGGTGGAAAAACGTATACTCTGGACTGGGGCTGCCATCGCCCTCGCAGAGCAGCTGAACAGAGTCGCCCTCGCGCACCCAGCCATCTGTGGTAGCTGGGCTGCCCACCCAGAGTCGCACATGCTCTGTGGGATCTGCAGGAAGAGCAGGACAGACGGGGTCACGTCAGGGAGGGGAAGGGCTCACAGAGAAAGGTCAGCCCCGCATCGCTTGGGAAGGCTGTAGGTGGTCAGAGGTCATGTTTCAAGGCCCAACTTCATGCCTATTCTGACGGTGGGTACTGGAGGTCAGAGGTGGGGAAGAGCTGAGACTACAGGTCAAGAATCAGAGGTCAGTGTGGCCATTGTGAGATCTGGAGCCTCAGGGGGCAATTCAGTAGGCGAGGGTGGAGCACCTGACAGAGGGATCAGTCAGGATGGGGCTTGCGCTACCACATGAGGTCAGAGGTCAGCAGCAGCACCCACACGGCCACAGACAGGGAGAGAGAGGCGCGTGGCCATGGGGCGTGGGGCTTCATCGAGGCCAGGTGTGGCAGCCCTAGGACTCACAGTGCAGGGTGAGGTTGAAGGCAGGGCTGTCCAGGCGGCCATGACGGTCCCCAGGCAGTTTGTACTGAGCGACGCAGTGGAAGCTGGCCGTGCGGTCGGTCTTGTGCACGCTCAGGTAGAGTTTGCTGGAGAGGGAGTGCAGGCCTGAGGCCTCCCGGACTTTGCGGACGATCACATACCCGTCTAGGAGAGAGGCAGGGGCGTCAGCCAGGCTGGATGCCACCCCGCCACACACATAGGTCTTGCTGGCTCCCGAGCTCACCTTCATTCATGTCCTTGGGTACCTCTAGGAGCCGCCCGTTCCGGTACCAGCTGATCTGCGGAACTGGGTTCCCATTCCGGCTATTGCAGGTGGCGATCTGAGGCACACAAGGGCGTGGCCCTAGGCTTCGAGCCAGGACTCTGAAGCTTGGGTCCCATTTCCCACAATGCAGATGGACTGCTTCCCGAGAGCGGAAGTCAGGAGACCAGCCCCTCATTCTTAAGACTGAGGGGCTCCAGAAGCCTCTGCCCCCACCCAACGTCCAGGCCCTTGAATCAAGGTCGGTCCCCAAGGTACCTGGGGGGCACTGTCCATCACAGACACCGTCCCTTTGTTGGGGAGCACCTCGGTGGCCTCTGGTTGGACTGTGGGGGATGATGTTCATGTCAGGATCCCCTTCCTCACCTCAGCTGCCCTGCCCCTCTCGGGGGTCCCTGGGACACTCACCAAACACCCGGAGCCTCGAGGTGGCCTCAGCGGTGCCCAAAGCCCCAGCTGTTACTACGCACACATAGTCCTGCTCATCGCCCACCTGCGCCTCAGTCAGCAGCAGGCTCCCCTGAGGGTCCAGCTGGTATGGGGGATTGCGGCCTTGGGGGTCATGCACCGAGCCATGCACCTCGGAGCCGTGGTGTTCAGCCGAGGCCAGGCGGCGGCGGGTCCCGGACCGCTCTATCTGGAGACACAGGCAAGGGCTGGGTTCGCTCCACTCCTCCGCGCCTGCATGTTGCCCTCAGCCTTCTCTTCCTGGTGTCCCCAGGGCCTGTCTCTTCCTCCAGTTCTCTCTCTCTCTCACCCCTTTGTCCCTGTCGCTGTCCTTGATTTTTTCCGGTGTTCCTCTTTCTGCAGCTCATTCTGTCCCCATGTGTTCCCCTCGGCCTGCCTCTCATCCTATCCCCATTTCTCCCTTCCTCTCTCTGCGGTCCCTGCCTGCCCCTCTCCCTAAGCCCCACTCTTTCTGAAGGAGGACTCCAGTCATTCTCAGGCCTGCCCAGCACCCGGTGGATCTCAAGCCCCCTTCTGTAAAGCGGAAATGCAGCAGGATTACCTCTTACTCTTCCCAGCCCTGCGGGGAGTATGATGTGGGTGGTACCATATGCCCAGGCGCCCTGCACCTACCAGTCCCAAAGCACTTACCAGGAGCCATTCCAACACGAAGTGGTCCGGCTTCTTGGAGGGGGTGCAGTTCAGGGTGACCCGCTCCCCTTGCATCACCTCCACCAGAGGGGGCACAGACACATGCATCTCGGCCTGGACCCCTGGGGACGGCAACCCAGCTCCAGCTCCGTCATCCTGCCGCCTCCCAGGCCCACCTCCAGGCCGGCCTCAGCCACTCATCCCAGCGCCTCGGACGCCACCAGCCTATCTATCTCCCACCTGGACCTTGCAGGGCCAGGCTCCCCTAGGCAGTGCAGGACTGTGGTGGCCTTCGGCCAGCGTCCTGGGCTAGGGCTGCCGAGTTTCCCCGCTTCTCCCACCAGGGAAACACCTCTGCAGGCCAGGCCAAACCTGGCTGTGCTCCTCCCCTCCTGTAGCACTCCGGGCAGGGATGGCTCCCTCCGTCCCGGACCCATCTGGGTTTCAGCTCCTGCCTCTCCTCTTCCTCTTTGTGCCCTTCCCTGTACCCGCCCCTCTGTCTCCATCTCTCCTGGCCCCTAAGGCCGCTCTGCTCTCCCATCTGTGGGGGCCTGGGACGTGGGCCTCGGCTGGGCCAGGAGCTGAGGCACGAAGGGTGTGTGGGGCGGTGAAGGGGGACAGGGCTGGGCAGGTTTCAGGAATGTAGGAGGGAAGAGCTGGCTGAGACCTGCCCTAGCTGGCATCAGAGACCCCTGGGCGCCCCATCTCCTCTGTCTCTAATAGAGCTAGGCAGTAAGGTGAGTCACTCTGGCCTGGGACAAGGTGGGGGCCAGGATTTGGTACCTGGGGAAGGAGGGCCAGAGGGCCTGGACTCTGTAAGCCTGAGAGGCTGGGCCCTGACTCTTGGCAGACAGTGCCACTTTGGACATAAAAGCACCACACTGTACCCTCTGGGCACCATTCTGAGCTCTCAGAACCTCCCTTCCCTTCCCTTCCTTGCCCCACCCCACCCTGCCTCGCCAGGACTACCCCGGGGGACCCATTATTTACCAAGCTGTGCCAGGGGCCTGGATTTCCAAGCACTCAGGGGAGCGGTCATGGGGCCGGGCTGGTGTTGGCCCGGGTCTGAGCCACAGGCAGCCAGTGGAAGACACAGATGCCTGTCCCTTCCTCAGTCCCTGTCCCTGTCCATGGGGCCTCCTCCCCTCCCACCACCCTGCAGGTGTGTGCATTGAGGTGGGGCCCCAGGCAGGGGCCCTGTCACTGGGAAACACTGTTTCACTCTCACTGCCAGGGCCAGGACTGGCCCTTTCCGAGGGAGGGGGGTTCCTATGGAGTCTGGACTCGGCTGGGGAAACTCTCAGGGTAGGAAACTGATTTGGCCAGAGCATAGCTTTGCTGAGGGGAGCCAACCTCCCTCAAAACTTGAGGACCATACAGGAGTTTTGGTCTTCTGTGTCCTAGGGGAAACCCCCTGGGGACCCGGGCTCTTGGGTGTGAGAAAGCAGGAGGCAGTAGGGCCAGATTCCAGCGTCCTGAGTGGGAAAGGGCGAGTGGATCGGGTCCTGTCTGAACCCACGCGTGGTGTCCCAGCTCTGTCCTCCTCCCCGAAGTCCCCGCCTTCGCCTCCTGGAAAGGGTGGAAGCCCCTTCTTCCCTGCACTCCGGACTCCCGGGAGCCGCCCGCGTCCCGCCCCGCTCGGCCTGGCCTTACCTGGGTGCGCCGCCAACAGGAGCGCGACGCACAGCAGCCGCTGGGCCCTGCGTGCCCCGGCGCGGGCGCCCGGGGGCTCCATGTTCGCTAGGAGGCGGCGGCGGCGACTGAGCCAGGCAAGGCGGTGCCGAGCGCGCCGGGCGGCGAGGCCCCGCCCCGGCCCCTTACCCCCCTCCCCGCGCCCGGGCGCGGGGCCAGGACCTCCCACTGCCCGGCGCGGACCTCCCACCGGCGCGCGGACCTGCCCCGAGCCCCGCGTCCCCGCCGAGCGGCAGCGCAAGGGGTAGCCCTGCGCTCCGGCCCGGGGCCTCGCGGATTCCTTCCCGCTGTGGCAGGTGGCCGGGCGCTCGTCCTGGCGGTGACCAGCGGGACTGCGCGGCCTCGCCCCGTGTGCTAGTGGCCCGCAGCGTCACCAGTGCCCCAGCGCAGCTCCCGCGGGCTGCCAGGGATGCCTCCTTGAGCTGGCTCTGCACGCCCTGCCGGCCCTCAGTGGCCTGCAAGGGACCAGGACATCCCCTATCTCTGATGGCCTCAGTCCGCTTGCCAGTTCAGCCTGACCTCGGCGTCGGCTGGGTGCGGTGCGCTTGCGGGGCGCGGGGTGGGTGCCCTCTCCCACTCTCCCCTGAGGCCCGCCCTCTCTTCCCCATCCAGGGAATCCTAGGAATGTCACCCCCCTTCCTCTTTCCTCCCCTCCCCTTCATTCCCACCCCACCTTGGGGGAGGGGAAGAGGAGGCTGGCAGGGGCAGGTGAGTGGAGGGGGAGGAGGAGCCTGTCGCTGCTTGAAAGGAAGTGTCACAGGTCACCCAAGGGGGTCACTGATCAGACTGCTGAAGATGGGTTAGACTGGGACAAAACCCCGATTACCGGTTTGGGGGAGGGGATGGTGTTGGCTAGCTGGGAACAGCCAGCTCAGGACACTGGTTAGAATGGGGGGAGTCACTGGGTAACGCTGGGAGAGACTCCGCAGGTCTCCAGTCAGCTCTGGGATCACTGGTAAAACTAAGATCTCCTGGAGTGGTAGGCCCGAAGGAGAGGCTTAGATTACAGGTTACCGCGCGGTTAATGGCCAGACTGGCCCAGTTACTTTATCCTCTGGTCATACAGGAGAGCAATTGTTAAGCTTAGAAAGGTGACCTTTGAGTATCAGGGGCACTCTCCCCCCTCCAGGAAGCCCTCCTTCGGGTTCCCCGCCCCCGCCCCCACCGCAGCTCCTGCCTGAGAATGGGTCTACCCCACCCCCCACACACACTCTGAGCCCCCTCCTTAGTCATTGTGCTGAAGGCACCACCCAGACACGGGGTTCAACCTTGAAAGGGGCAAACACAGCCACACAGGTTCCCATGCAAATTCCACGGGGACAAGGGTTACTGCAACCCCAGGACAACGTAAGCCCTGGGTACGGATGAGTCTACCCTAAGGCAAGACCATGACTTGTGCACCTGCCTCCTTGGTCTGGATGCTGGTGGCGCCCTGGTATCTGTGTCCTCTCCTCATCCCACCTTGGAGACTCCACCCAACCAAGGTGCTCGGGGAGGTGGAGGACCACAGGGATGTGGACCAAAAGGCAGGCCCTAAATCCCACCTTGGCCTGCACAGACTTGCAGAAACTTGGACTGGAGCAATACAAGCCCCCTCCTCTATTCTCCTACAACTTAGTTTCATAAAGCGGCTAGAGGGATCCTGTTATACTGTGAGTCCGCTCAGGCCACTGTTCTGCTCCAAGTCCTTCCTTGACTCTTTGCTCATTCAGAGTAAAAGCTGAAGTTCTCTCTGTGGCTCAGGAGGTCCTGGTTCTGGCCCTTGTTACTCCCTGATCTATCCCATCTATTCCCACTTTCCCTTGCTACCTTCAGTCTTTTGACATTGATCTCTGCTCCCCTGTGGTTCTACTAACACATCAAGCGGGTTCCAGCCTCAGGACCTTTGCACTTGCTGTTCCCTCTGCTGGGACATCTTTTTCTCGGAAGAGCTTCCTCCCTTAGTTGCTTCTAATCTCTCCTCTTAATAAATGGCTTTCCGAGGCCATCCTATCTCCATAGCAGCTATCTTCTCCCAGTGGCTCCTATTTCTTTTCTCTTACTATATTTTTCCTCCATAGGATTTACTGTTGTCAGAACAATTGTTTTTAAAATTTTTTTTTTTTTTGAGACAGGGTCTCGCTTTGTAGTTCAGGCTGGCCCTGAGCTCACTATGTAGCCCAGGCAAGCCTCGAACTCAGCAATCCTCCTGTCTCTGCCTCCTGAGTGCTGGGATGACAAGCGTGAGCCACCACGCCTGGCACTGTGGTATGTGGTATTGATTGCTGGTGGGCGTGAGTCACCACATCCAGCATTGTATGTGGTTACTGGGATTGAACTCAGGGCCTTGCGCTTGCGAGGCAGGCACTGGAACCACTGAACTAAATCTCCGTCCCCTGTTTTTAAATTTTTAAAAATTATTATTGTTTTTCTGAGACAGGATCTCACTATATGGTCTAGGATGGCCTCAAACTCATGATTCTCCTACCCTGGCTTCTTGGGTGCTGGGATTCTGTTTGTTTGTTTATATTGTTTGTCTTGCATTCAATCTAAGCTTGAAGAGAACAGGAACTTTATGGTTCATTACTGGATCTCCAGTGCCTAGGACAGTGCTTGTCATGAGAAGGGAAAATATTTATGGACTGAATTAAATAATTTTCCAGTTACAGGGGCCGGAGGGTTAGCTCAGTGGTTCTGGCGCCTGCTTTGCAAGTGCAAGGTCCTGAGTTCGATCCCCGGTAACCACATATAATGCTGGGCGTGGAGACACGCCCACCAACAATCAACACTGCATACCACAATGCCAGATGTGGTGGCTCACGCCTGTAATCTCAGCACTCGGGAGGCAGAGACAGGAGGATTGCTGAGTTCGTGGCAGCTTGCCTGGGCACCATAGTGAGCTCAGGGCCAGCCTGAACTACAAAGCGAGACCCTGTCTCAAAAAGCAAAAAATAAAAAAATAAAAAAAAATTTCCAGTTACATCCCTGCTTTCTCGTGTGATAGACATGTAGGCATGTGTCACTCAACCACAGGGACTTTTCCGTGAAAGGTGATTTTGTCATTGTGTGTCACAGAGGACACTTACACAGACTAAGATTGGCACAATGTCACCAGGTGATATGATCACAAGGGTCCCTGAAGACTGAGTTCATTGGAGCCTGAATTGTGCTACATAACTGTATATAATTATCCTTCAGTATCCCCTGAGGGTGCCAGGTCCCTTCTATAAGATGGTTTAGTACTGCATATAATCTATATGCAATCCTCCTGTGTACTTTACTGTTTTGAGTGGTGCTGGT
>PVIC010018602.1:15084-26055 GCA_004025085.1 Thryonomys swinderianus
GTTTTTTTTTTTTTTTTTTTTGAGACAGGGTCTCACTTTGTAGTTCAGGCTGGCCCTGAGCTCACTATGGTGCCCAGGCAAGCCGCCGCGAGCTCAGCAATCCTCCTGTCTCTGCCTCCCGAGTGCTGGGATTACAGGCGTGAACCACCACATCTGGCATTGTGGTATGTGGTGTTGATTGTTGGTGGGCGTGTCTCCACGCCCAGCATTATATGTGGTTACCGGGGATCGAACTCAGGACCTTGCACTTGTGAGGCAGGCGCCAGAACCACTGAGCTAACCCTCCGGCCCCAACCCAGCTATTTAGGAAGCTAAGACAGAAGAGTTACAAGTTCAAGTCCACCCTAGACAACTTAGTGAGATGTCCTCTCAAAATGAACATAGAGGGCCGGAGATTTAGCTCAGTGGTTCTGGCACCTGCCTAGCAAGCACAAGGTCCCTGGTTCGATCCCCTGTAACCACACAGAATAATACCGGGCATGGTGACTCACGCCCACCAGTAATCAGTACCACACACCATAATGCCAGGCATGGTGGCTCACACCTGTAATCCCAGCACTCAGGAGGATTGCTAAATTTGAGGCTTGCCTGGGCTACATAGTGAGCTCAGGGCCAGCCTGAACTACAAAGTGAGACCCTGTCACTACAAAGTGAAACCCTGTCTCAAAAAAAAAAAAAAAAAAGAAAGGCCAGAGCTATAACTCAGTGGTAGTGAGCTTGGTTAGCATGCATGAGTCCTTGGATTCTATCCCCAGTACAGCAAAAAGAACAAAAACTGAAACAAGTTTACAGCTTGTGGAATACAGGGATTGTGACCGTATAAGGGAGAAAATGGGGAATTCCCCATGACTCCAGATGTGGTCTGGAAAGTAGAATGATTGACATTTTGTGCTGTGTGAATGGATTTTTGGTTGAATGAGAGTTCATAGTGCAGGGAGAATCTAGGAGAACTGCTTGGGGGAAAAGAGTGTTAGCATAGGGCAAAGGGCGGTTTCACAGAGTGTGGAAAGGGCTGGACAGTACTGGATGTGTAAGGGGTGGACTGTGCCAGGTGTGGAAAGCCTGAGTCACCTAATCCCTGTGCTGTCCTCACGCATGAAGCCGTCTTTACTCTCTGAGAGCCCGGTGGGCTCTGTGAAAGCCAAGGGCAGGTGTTTGCTTCTCTGCCTCTGTGGGAGCCCTGGTGACTCAGTGTAGCAAATCTTCCTCACTCTCAGACCAGAGCTAACACTATAGGAGAAGCAGAATCTCTTCCTGTTTGGTAGCTGGGGCAAACCATGCTTTCCAAAGATGCCCTGTCCCATGTGCCTGTCCACGATCAGAGCCTGATATGTGTCCATCATACTGTGTAGCTGCGTGGCTTGTATGTAACTTAACAATGCAGAAGTGACAGCATTGCATGACCCCAAGATGAGAGCACAAAAGCCACACAGCTTCTGCTTGGGTCACTGAAATTAGCTATCATGTGGCATCTGCAGAGGTTGGTTTCAGGACCTCAAAAGACACAGAAATTCACAGGTGTTCAAGTCAATTAATTGAGGATTCTTTTTTCGGTACTGAGGTTCAAACTCGGGCCCTTGTGTGTCCAAAGTTGGCATGGTACCACTTGAGCTAAATTCCCAGCCCTCAAGTCACTTAAATAAAATGGTGTTGTATTCACCCAGAGCTTGTGTACATCCTCCAGTATACTTTTTGAGAATTTTTAAAATTTTTTTTGTAGTATTGCTATGGAGGTTCATGGTTACCCCCCTAGCCCTCAGGAGGCTAAGGCAGCAGGATCTCCATGAGTTCAAGGCCAACCTGAACAGCAGAGGACTGTGTCTCAAAAAAAGCAAGAGCCAAGGGTTTAGCTAAGTGGCACTGTCCCTGCCTCATAAGTACAACATCCTGAGTTTGATTCCCTGTACAAAGACAAACAAACAAAACAAAACCACTACCAACAAAAAAATCATCACCAGGTGTGGTGGAGCATGCCTGTAGTCCCAGCATTGAGGAGGCTGAAGCGGGAGGATTGCCTCAAATTTGAGGACAGCCTGAAGTACACAGCAAGACCCTGTGTCTAAAAACAGAAACAAACAAAACCCCCCAAATCATTTCACAGCAGAGGGTACCCATAAGTACAGGGCCAGGGCAGTCACTGGCCCTCATCATCAGTGCTCCGACTACCCCTCGTCTGTACCTTCTGATTGAACCTTGGGCAAAAGCATGCATCCGAGCTCACCCCAAATCCTGGCTCCCAGTGACCGTGAACGGTGATGCAGCAGCCATCACTGACCTCTGCTAAGTCACAGAGCCAGGGTTCTGAGCACCAGTAGCAAGAAAAGCAGCCACATCCTACTCTGGGATGGCAGAGGCAGCGATGTGAGCCCGCCTGCCAGGCTGGCCAAGAGGGGGCCGGGGACCTCAGCAGACCAGCTGGATGGGGCCACTGTGGCTGGCAATGCTGATGGCTGGCTGCCAGGCCCGCTCAGCGCTCGCGTTCTGATCCTGGCTCTCCGGGTTACTTCTGAGATTCTGTGAGCGACACACACTCACTTAGTAAAGTCCCTTTCTGACCCTCTGTGGCTTAGAAGGAAATCCACGGTACGAACTTTTCAACTGCTTCCCCATGGACACCTCACCTATGCTTTCCACTCAGCTTAGACATTGCTGCCTCCAGAAGTCCTCCCTGACTTTCCAGGCCAGGTCGAGAGGCCTGTCTGTGCCCCTACAGTTCTGGGGCTCCCTACCCCATCTGCCCACCCGGGTCGCCCAGGTCGATCTCCCCTATGGCCTGTGAATGGCAGGGAAGCACTGGCCGCTGCTGTATGAGCAGCACCGCGGAGTGCAGGGCCAGCACGCGTGGGGGTTCAGGGATGGACTGTTGTAAACGGAAGTGGAGGGAGCCTGGGTTCCTCGGAATGGGACTGAGTGGGGAGACCATTCCTCCCACGACCAAGGCTGTCATTACTGCTGCTCCAGGAGAAGGCCCAGGAAGGGAGGAAAAAGGATGAGGGAAGGTTGTGGTGCATGGGATCCCCCTGGCAAGGAGTGTGGGGTTCCCTGGACCAGCAATGAACTGGGCATCTGGCCCAGGAATGTCTGCCGTGATGGGGCGGGGCTGGATGGCGGATTCTCTGAGAACTTGGGATGTAGGAATCCAGGATTGAAGGGGAACCCAGGGGTCTCTATTCCATGGGAGGAGGCCCAGGGCTCCCTGGTAGTCAGGTGATCATTAGGCTTGGGGGCACTCTTTCTCAGTGTCAAGCCCCTGGTGGCTGCTGCTCTTCCTTTATACACAAGTGGTCCTCTCAGGTTTGCGCTTTTATTTCTGCTTCACAAACCCCTTCCAGCCCGAGGGTCCCTGTAGCAGCATATCTGGGCGACCTGTGGTGCAGCAGAGAAGTGTGTCAGGGCTTGGCAGGGAGGGCACTGGAGAGATGCAGGTAGGGTGGGTGCACTCACCTGGCTTCAAGGCCTGGGGAGCCATGGTGGGCCCCACAGGGGCAGCTGGAGGGGTGCATTTCCCTTTAGGAGTTTCTGCAATGGAGGAGTTGGGGGTGGTTGATTTCATGGGACCTGATGTTCCCCCTCTGCCCCACTGTCTCTCCACTTACTCTGTGGCCCCTTTTGTGGCCTGGGTCCTGGAGGTGGCATTCCACATGGCAGAGGCCGTAGTCCTGACTTTCGGCAAGGGAATGGGGTCCCGGAGTCGGGGGAGGGCCAGAGGCTCCTGGAAAGATGGAAATTCAGAAATGTGCTAAATGAGCTGGCATTTCATAGGCCCAGACAGGGGGGAGGCCAAGGTGGGGGTGGGGCGAGGCAGGGTCTTGTCCTCTATCCAAGCTGGTTTCCCCTTGCTCCTTTGCCGTGAACAGATGCAATGCTGTTTGTTCATCTGTCAGTCCACCAGCCATCCATTTACCCCCCACCTACCCATTCACTCATCCATTCCATTCACACATCTATTCTGTATATCCATCCGTCCATCCATCCACTAACCTTCTACCCAACAATCTCAGTCATTTCCTGAACATCTAATATGTCAGGCTCTGTAGACACAGCCAGGAATAAATGGAGTACAGGAGCCACAGAGCCTGGCTTGTAGTCAGTCAAGAGCTTATGATTGAAGTCAGGCTCAGGGTGTCTGGGTCCTTCTGAGTGCATGGGGACAGCGGCTGCCTCTGGGAGCAGGAATGACAGGCTGAGGCTGAGGGCAGAAAGCAGGCAGGGCTCTATGGCTCCTTGAAAGGACCAGGGCAGCAGGGATCTGGGAGCTGGGGAGGTAGGCGGGGCCGGGATCCCAGTTCCTGGGGACAGTGCCAGGGCTTGGAATTCTTGGCACTGGGGAAGCAGCGGGGGCTTCCGAGAAGGAAAGGGAAGGCACGTGACTCAGGCCACAGAGGCTTGTGTCACACCTGTCACCGTCCTTCACATGGAGACGAGGGGGTCAGAGGGAGCCCCAGGGAGCAGTGGTCCCAGTATCACCTAGGGAGGTGCATTTTAGGAGAAGGACAGGGCCAGGAAGGTCACTCAGCGGCATAGCGTCTGCTAGGTAAGCATGAGATCCAGAGTTTGATCCCCAGTATCAAAACTACAATAACAAGAAAACAGAAAGAGAAGGACAGTGGCATGCTGGGAACATTTCTGGCAACAGTCACAGCCACAGTGATATCGACCAGGTGCTCATGACAGCTTCGGGGGGGCAGTGACAGGCCTCTCACTCCTGGTCCGCTGTGCAGGCGGGGAACCGAGGCAGCGGAGCAGGAGGCTGGGCCTGACTCCTGCACGATCTTCAGCCCCCGGGCCTCAGTGCCCCTCTACTGAATGGGAGCCTAATGGTACCAACCTAGTGGGGTTGTCATGACAATGGGATATGTTAAAAAGGAGTGCTAAGGCTGGGTAATAAAGTGGTGTTTGGTGTGTGTGTGTAAACGGGCTGGAGATTTAGCTCAGTGGTTCCAGTACCTAGCAAGCACAAGGTCTTGAATTCGATCCCTGGTAACCACATACAATAATACTGGGTGTAGTGACTCACGCCCACCAGCAATCAGTGCCACATACCACAAATGCCAGGCATGGTGGCTCACACCTGTAATCCCAGCACTCAGGAGGCAGAGGTAGGAGGATTGCTAAGTTTGAGGCTTGCCTGGGCTACTGAGTGAGCTCAGGGCCAGCCAGAACTACAAAATGAGGCCCTGTCTGCTGGGCGTGGTGGCTCACGCCTGTAATCCCAGCACTCGGGAGGCAGAGACAAGAGGATTGCTAAATTCAAGGCTTGCCTGGACTACATAGTGAGCGTAGAGCCAGCCTGAACTACAAAGCGAGACCCTGTCTCAAAAAAAAACAACAACAAAAGGCCCTGTCTCAAAACAAAAACACAAACAAAAACAAACAAACAAAAAGGGCTAGGATGGAGCTTAGTGTGAAGGCTTAGTACTCAGTTCAACGCCCAATACTGGGAGAAGGAAGGAAGGAAGAAAAGAAGGAAAGGGAGAAAAAAGAGAAAGGAAAGAAAGAAAGAAAGAAAGAAAGAAAGAAAGAAAGAAAGAAAGAAAGAAAGAAAGAGAGAGAGAGAGAGAGAGAGAGAGAAAGAAAGAAAGAAAGAAAGAAAGAAAGAAAGAAAGAAAGAAAGAAAAAGAAAGAAAGAAAAAGAAAAAAAGAAAGAAAGAAGGAAAGAACAAGGGATCCTTAACCTACAAACTCAATTCAATCCCAAGGGCCGGTTATAACTCAGGTCGGTCAGCTGAAGGCGCAGGCTCCTCTCACAGCCGTCACAGTCTCCCTCCTGTGCACAGGTGGATCTCAGGGTCCTCAGGGAGACGCCGGCCCAGGCTTTCTTAGTTAACCACACAGAGCAGAGGATGGTGAAGTGTCCCTTCCAGAGCTCTTAAGGGTTAACTGTCTGTGAGACCATCTGGAAGCATAGTGGCTGGCATTCTGGTTTTTTCTTTCTTTTTTTTTGTACTGGGGTTCATACTCAGGACCTTGCACTGGCAAGGCAGGTGCTGCACCACTGAGCTACATCCCCAACCCTTCCGGGTGTGGCTCAAGACTTTGGTTGTAAGTTAAAACTAAAATTCTGGTCACAACCCAGTTGTTCATATGCCAGGCCAGTCGTTACTCAGGGGCCCACTGCAGTGCCAAGAACAGACTGCGTGTCACATCCACGTGCACTGCCCTGCGGGAATGGCTACCTTGCTGGGAAGTAGCGTAGCCAGCCTGCTGCCCCCGCTGTGGTGGGTCTTGAAGCTGTGAGAGTGGAAGCTGCCTGGCACTTGAGGCTGGCTGAGGCTGGCAGGGCCTCAGAGATGTGCCTGTGCGGCTGGAGGTGCCCATCAGCCTGCCCGCTGGCTGTGTCCCCTCTTGGTCCTCAGGGGCCAGCTGAGTGCTCCTAATGTTTCCATTTGCTTCTGGCTGCAGGTCTCAGGATCTGTTTTTAGCTTCCCTTGCTGCTCCCCCCTCCTTCCTGCTGGTTGTTTGCTGTGGTCCAATAACGTTCTGGACTTCCTGAGCTGTTTGTTTGAGGTCGGCTCACTATTGATTAGAGCTGCCGTGTACTAGGCTGCAGCACCGCCCCTCCCTGATGGGGCCAGAGCTCAGAAAATCTAGGGATGGAAAAAGGAGGAAGAAGAATGGCCAGAGTATACTTAAAAAATAAGCAGATGGGGGCCAGAGATTTAGCTCAGCAGTTCCGGTGCCTGCCTAGCAAGCGCAAGGTCCCTGGTTCGATCCTGGTAACCACATACAACAATACCACAACCAGCAATCAATACCACATACCACAGTGCTGGGCACAGTGGCTCACACCTGTAATCCCAGTACTGGGGAAGCAGAGGCAGGAGGATCGCTAAGTTCCAGGCTTGCCTGGGCTACAGAGTGAGCTCGGGGCCAGCCTCAACTACAAAGTGAGGTCCTGTCTCAAAAAAAAAATCTCAGTACTGGTTTGTCCTCTTTCAGGCTGTGTGGCTTTGGGTAGGATAGCCACTTCTCTGAGCTTTTTCCCCCTGGACAATAGGGAGAGGAAATGACTGACTTCCTAAGGCTGCTGGGAAGATTGAGCCATGTTTATTTATCCAGTGGCCATTGACTGAAACTGGCTATGTGTAGGTACCATACACTGCTCTAGATGCTGCAGATGCTATGGAGAGTAAGACAAGGGGCTAACCCAGAAGGATTCGTACCGGCTGACAGTGATAAAAATACTGTACATGCTGAGTGTGGTGGTGCACACCTGTCATCTCAGCACTTGGGAGGCTGAAGCAGGACAATCACCACAAATCGAAAGCCAGCTTGGGCTACGTGGGGAGAACTGGTCTCAAACATGACACAGCACAACACAACACTACAGAATAACATCACCCACAAAGAAGACACAGTCCACGGGCTTGGGAAAAGGACTGTGGATCCTGGGTGGGGGAGGGGCCGGAATATAGCTGCTCTCCTCAATAGAGTGCTCAGGGAAAGGATCCCTGAGAGGAAGGGGAGAGAGAGAGAAAGGAGGCCCATGTCAGGGACAGCAGGTGCAAAGGCCCTGGGGTAGGATGTGCCTGGGACACTGGGTGAAAAGGGAAAGAGGAGCAAAGAAGAAAACAGGATTGGTCACAGGGGTGGCTAGCAGGCTGCACCATGCCCCATACACGGCACAGAGGATGAGGGCTCCCTGGTTACCCTCAGCCCGTGACTAAACCAGGGAATCTGGAGCTGTGTGACACCCCACTGCCCACCTCGGTGATGCCAAACTTACCACTT
The DNA here is from genome assembly GCA_004025085.1 of Thryonomys swinderianus. NCBI lineage: Eukaryota > Metazoa > Chordata > Mammalia > Rodentia > Thryonomyidae > Thryonomys > Thryonomys swinderianus. Next base: position 22,816 of record PVIC010018602.1, read on the forward strand.
CTAGCTGGCATTCTCTTCTGGGTCTCCTAGAGGGCAGGTCTGGCCGAGGTGGCAGAGGAGGAGCAGAGGGGGCCACCTGGAGAGGAAGATGGGGGATCAGTGAGCTGCCACAGTCTTGTCCACTCCAGTTTCTGCCCAGAGGAAACACAGCACTGCTCCAGGTACAGACATGACAGAGAAAATACAGTTCCAGCCACAGTGTGGTGACGGCCACTCCAGATGCCAGGCGAGGAAAATGTCCAGGCCACTGGCACATAAGAGTCCTGTCCTGTCCCTCAGACCCGGGGGATCTGGTTCCTTGTTGGTCTCTAATTTTTCCCCCCTCCTGGCCCTTCCTTTTTTTTTTTTTTTGCAGTAGTGGGGACCAAACTCCAGTTCTTGTACTTCCAGGAAGGCGTAGCACCACTTGCACTAAATTCCCAGCCCACGGGCCCTTCCTACCTGCTCCTGCTCCAGCTCTACATTCTCCTGGCCAGCGCTGTCCTCTGGGTGCACCATGGCGGCAGCCTCCGCTGTCTCCCCTGAGAGCCAATAGAAGCTCACGGCCTCGCGGCCCTTGATCTCACAGCGGCAAAAGGGGCAGGTCTGGCTGTCCGCATGCTACACGGTGAGGGGGAAGCGACAGGCTTCAGCCGCCACATTTCTGGAGTGGAGGACATCACCTCCACTGTGGGGACACGGGAGGGCAGACGGAGGAAGAAGTAGGGGACCCGTGCTGGGGCCTCCCGACGTCAGCCCCGTTCTCCAGCGGAGGCTGTGCTCAGAGTGGCCAAGCTCAGAACCCCAGGTCACCCAGCGAGTGAGGGAAGGAGGCGCCCTATCTTATCCATGCCGATGTGGATGGAGAAGGTGACACAGGCATTGCAGGTGGGGAGATAGAAAGGGAGGACCGACAGAGTGGGTGCGGTGATCTGGAGCAGACGTCTGTTCTCCGGGCCTCAGTTTCCCTATCTAACCTCTGAGGCCCATGGGAGATTCTGCTGGGGCTTTTACTATGGAGGGGGGACAGGGCGGGAGGCAGAGCGGGGGCCCACCTGCCAGGCGGCCAGGCAGCTGCTGCAGAGCAGGTGTCCGCACGGCTCGATCTTCACGTTCTTGTTGCTCTCAGCGCAGATCTTGCACAGCTCGAAGGTGGAGTCCATGGCCCAGTAGAGCCGCAGCTGCTCCTAGCAGTGAGCACGACAGGACAAGGTGGTCGGGCAGGAGGGAGCGGGCAGCACAGGAAGCCACCTGCCCCTCCCAGCCCCGGGCCACCACGACACCTCTTCCTGCGGTGTCTGGAGTTAGCAAATAAAGATGCAGGCTGCCCTATTAAATCTGGGTTTCCAGCCCCGTGTGGCAGCACGTGCCTGTGATCCTGCACTCTGGGAGGCAGAGGCAGGAGGACTGCAAGTCTGAGTTCAGCCTGAGCGGCCCAGGGACTTAACAGGAGCCTGTCGTAAAAAAGATTTGCAGAAAGGCTGGGGAAGTAGCTCACTGTGAAGATCCTGGATTCCATCCCTTGTAAGTATAAAAGACAATTTTCAATAAGCAGTGAATAGGCTGTCACTGGCAAATGCTCAAGTACATTCGCTGCACTGATGATCTCAACAGCACCACTTCCCGGTCCAGGCCCCAGATAAACCCTGGGAGGAAGTCAGGAAGAGCTGCAGTTTCCAGAGGATGAACTGGGGTTCAGAAAGGCCAAGGGATTGACCTGAGGTTACACAGCCGCCCAGCACCATGGACTCGGGGTCCCCATGAGGTGGGTTTTTTTGTTTTTTGTTTTTTTGAGAGGGTCTCACTTTGTAGTTCAGGCTGACCCTGAGCTCAGTATGTAGCCCAGCAAGCCTCAAACTCAGCAATCCTCCTGCCTCTGCCTCCCGAGTGCTGGGATGGCAGGCTTGAGCCACCATGCCTGGCACTGCAGTGTATGGTACTGAGTGCTGGTGGGCGTGATTTACTATGTGCAGTACTGTATGTGGTTACTGGCATCAAACCAGGGACCTGGTGCTTGCTAAGCAGGCCCCAGAACCTCTGAGCTAATTCTCTGGTTCTTGTTTTTGTTCTTTGAGACAGAATTTTGCTATGTAGCCCAGGCTGGCCTCGGATTTGAGGTGATCCTCCTGCCTCAGCTTCCTGAGTGCTGGCATCACAGGAGTATGCCACCATGCTGGGCTCCTGGTCTTACCTCTGACACATGGATGCGCTGGTGGGGTTCTGCCTGGTAGAGCTCTGTCAGGTCTGGATTGTGGTTCTTCCCGTCTGGGAATCGGAAGCTGAGGGAGGGAGACAGGGCAAAGGAGTAGCACGATCTCTACTCTGAGTGAGGAGGATCAGGCACAAGGCTCCCAAGAGAATGGATCTGCTCTAGTCTACTGCTGGCCTACAGTGAGCTACCCTTTTCCTGCTTTAACTGGATCTTTTTAGGGCTGGTGTCCTAAGGTCCCCAGTGCAGGGCAGTGTTCCCAGACGCTCCCAAGGGGGCCTCATGAATCCGCAGCAACTCCAGTGCTTGAGGCAAGGGTCAGACTATGGAGCAGAAGATGGAACCAGGCTTCAGTACCCCTTCCAGGACCTCCTTCTTCCTTTTCTTTCTTTTTGGTACTGCGGATGGAACCCACGGTCTTTGTACTGAGCCACATTGCTGTCCCTTAACATTTTAATTTTTTTGCAGGTGTTTTTTTGAGATAGGGTCTCGCTTTGTAGGGGAGGCTGGCCTTGAACTCACTATGCAGCCCAGGCTGGCCTCGAACTCATGGTGATCTTCCTGCCTCAGCCTCCAATAGTTCTGGGATTAGAGGTATATGCCACCATCCTGGGCTAGGATTCCACTTTTTTCCTTTTTTTTTGGTACTGGGAATCAAACTAACTCAGGGCCTTCTGCTTGCCAGGCGGGTGCTGTGGCGTCAGGCTACATCCCCTGGCCATACTTCTCTTCTGCAGGCCTGGTCATGACAGAGGCACAGATTATTGAAGCGATGGAGCCCTTGAAATGTAGGCTGTCAGTGGAAGCTCTCCTGAGACCTCTCACACCACTTCCTGCTTTGTGGGGCAAAGGCGCCTCTGTAAACAGCACAGGATACCACACTGGGGCCCCACAGCGATGGTCACATGTTGTGTGACTATAGCTGACCTCAGTTTCCCCTCCTGTGAAATGAACATGACCATACCCAGGGCAGAGACTGGTGTAGGGGCCCATGCCTGTAATACCAGCACTCTGAGAAGCTTAGGCAGGAGGATTGCCAAGTTGGAACCCGA
>PVIC010018603.1:0-31415 GCA_004025085.1 Thryonomys swinderianus
AAAAAAAAAAAAAAAAACAATTAATTTTCATCAGTGAAATTTTTTTCCTGCGAAGGTTTGAGTCATAAAAACTTCTGGCCTGGCGTGGTGGCTCACGCCTGTGATTCCAGCACTCGGGAGGCAGAGGCAGGAGGATTGCTGAGTTTGAGGCTTGCCTGGGCTACATAGTGAGCTCAGGGCCAGCCTGGACTACAAAGCAAGACCCTGTCTCAAAAAAAAAAAAAAAAAAAAAAAAAAACTTCTGATTTACATTGTAGCTTTCCTTAAATCTTATAGTGAGGATCAGAAAATACAGTGTTTAGAGACAGTGGTCTCTTTATTTTCTTTTATCTAATTGCCAGAGATTTATCTCTTGTTTGATATTTTTGGTTAGCTGGGTTTGTTTTCTGGTACTGTGATTGAACTGAGGGCCTCATACGTGTTAAATGCACTCTCTACCACTGAGCAAAATACTTAGCCAAGAAGTTGTTTTCCTTACTCGGTTTTTCCTGTGAATTTGTGCCATTTTGCTCCCAAACCTGATACTAAACCTGAGGGAAGACAATGAATGAGGAAGGTGGGGTATCAGGGTCACGCCTCAGCTTTCTTTGCTTAGAAACATGAGTGGAGCTTGAGTTCCAGTGGCCTACCCTTCAAGCTAGCTCCCTGGCAAGCACAGCATTATGACTAGCAGAATCCCTTGCTCGTGACCTCATCTGGACAAGATCCACAGCAAGTTGCAGTGTGTTGTGTTGGTTTTTGCTGCAATTCTGTCATAGAATAGGATTCTGGAAGCTCTTGCAAAGTGTATAGTCGCAGATTCCCTTTTTCATGTGATTATGTAAACCAATGCATTTCACCCCTTTTGGTCTATGGCATCCGTTTACATTTAAAAATTAAGAACCTCAAAGGGGTTTTGTTTGTGTAGGTTGTGCCCGTCAGAATTTGCTATGTTAAAACTGAAACGCCGGGTAGCATAAAAATACCAGAAAACACCGATCTGCCTTCAGAGCAGTGACATCATCTCATGTCACGGGGCCTTGACTGCTCTGTGTCCTGTGGGAGAACAAGAAGGAAAGAGCAGACAGCCTTTCCTGTTAGGAAAAATAGCTTCGGCCTCACGGACACCCTGAAAGGACACTGGGGAGCCCCACAAACATCTGGATCATCCATAGCTGAAACAACCTGTAGTGCTTCGGAATCATCAGACTCTTAACTTTCAAACACAAGGTTTCTTGTCAACTTCCCCTTCCTTGTGCCTTTGTTCTTTTTAATTAATCTGACAAGACCGACACAGAATATTTAGTTTTCCTATGAAAACCAAGTCAGCTCGGGTAAAAAGGAGAAATACAATGCGTGCTTTGTTTTTTTCCAAGACTTTTGGGTGATTTTTTTTTTTTAACTGATTCTTTCTTTAGGTCCTAACCTGTGTTGACTTATGCCAATTCTGTCTCTAAAATTTACCTGAATTTCACTTAAGATTTTAGGCTTTTCTTGCAGTTTATCTATATATACAGATATATATAAATAAATATTTTTATGTATAAATATTTATATAAATAGATGTAGATATAAGGGTAAGTATATGCCATTGTTTCTAGTAGAGCTCAGAGGCCCTTCCTCTGGTCTTGTAGACAAGTTCCACTCTGGTATGATGCAAGAAAAATGAGATCAAAGGCAGGCCTTAGAAGAGGCATCTGCTTAGCACTGAAAGTAGTCCATGTTTTGTAATATTTTTATGTGTATAATTACTATTTTTATTATCTTAGACATTTCTGGTTTTACTGGTCTTGAAAAATGATTAGCTTTTAAGCCATATGAAAAGGTATTTTGTCTATCAAAAAGGAGACACTAAGTATCCCATGTGCAGTGTACATTGTGACATACAGCACACATACTTTCTGTTAGACTAGTAGTTGTTTACATGATGGTAGGTGTTACTATGAAAACACAATATTTACAAATTCAGATAGGGTGTGTATATCAACACACAAAATCAACTCAGCTCTTTGTAGATAAGTGATTAATACCTTCTGATTTCTTTTACATATTTGAGATTACATCACGATTATTTGAATTACAATCTCTTAGTTCTTAGCCTGTGAGTTGAGATAAAACTTAAGCCTGATTTTTGAACCTGAGTTTTCTAGCATTGATAGAAATAGCTTTTTAAATGAGAAGAAAGTGAAATGGCAAATTCAGTTAGAGGAAGAAAAATATTCCTAATAGCATGAACTTAAAGATAGTATTAATACGATGTTGGCATAAAGCAGGGCTGTTATGTAAAGTTGTAATCAATTTTTATGTTTTTCTTCCTTTGATTACAGACACTTAGAGGAGGTGTCCAAAATAAAATCAATCCCAGACCTGGAAAGGTAAGATTATTTTCTACTTCTAATCTAGATTTTACCTTGGTCTGGTGGATACTACAAAGTGCTGCTACTTTCATTTTCTCATAGGTGGTGATATTCAGTGAACCCGATGTTTCTGAGAAGCACATTGAAGTTTTCAGCAACATCCAGGATTGCAGTTCCTGGAAGCTGTCTCCAGTGGTACTTGTAAAAGTTGTTAGAGGATGGTAAGAGTGGTGCTTAGGTTTCTCACTTACATTGTATTTTTCCTTAATTACTTGTTTGATCTTCTTTGCTTATAATTATACCTTTATCAGTGTAAAGTGCAGAAAACACTATTTGTGGTAAGGAATTTATACCAATGTGTCCTTTTTAGATTTTTTTTTAATTTGTGGTATTAGGGCCTTTGTATTGAGCTAAATCTCCCTTCCATTTTTTATTTTGAGAGATTGATGTACTGAATTGGTAAATTGTCTTGGCTGTGTTACGACTTGCAATCCTCCTGGTATTGCTTCCCAAAGTGCTAGGTATATATTACCTATAATCTATATACATACATATACATATATATGTATGTATATGTATGTATATGTACATATATATGTATGTACATATATATGTATATATAAATGTATATACCTGTATTCTATAGGTATATACATATACATATACCTGTAATCTATAGGTATACATTATATACACACACACACACACACACACACACACACACACACCTGTACTCTATAGGTGTGTGTGTATATATAGAAGTGATACATGTTCATAGTAGAAAGACCAGGAGAGTACAGTAGCTTCTTTTCCCCATACATTTCCATGTAACATTGCTTTGGGTTAATCAGACATTAGAGCCAGTTGTATACTTTTGGCTAATTTTTAAATGACGTTAATAAGAATTGCACTATAGTCATGTTGATGTGCTAGATTGAGACTTAAATAACAAATAAGGAAAGACATTTACTATTTTTAGTGACAGTTCAGGGAAAAACTAACCTAAAACTTACCTTCCAATGTTTTGACAAAAGATTATTTTAAATAAAGAAACTGATGAAAATATAAATACTTTGCACATTTTAGTGACAGTTCAGGGAAAAACTAACCTAAAACTTAACTTCCAATGTTTTGACAAAAGATTATTTTAAATAAAGAAACTGATGAAAATATAAATATTTTGCCAGTTTCTAAAATTGGCTTATTATTTTAATTGCCTCTCAGAAATGCACAGAAATTGAATAAGGAAGAGCAAGTTTAAAAAAACTACTAGTCTAACGTAAATACTGAACAAATATGTTTGCTCCCTATTTATAAATTTGCTTGAAGTAGAGAGGGTAGTGCTCTATAGACACTGATCTCCATCTGACTACATATACAAAATCTTTTTTTTTCTATTTGTTTGTTTGTTTGTTTCTTGAGATAAGGTCTCGCTTTTTAGTACAGGCTGACCTAAAATATCTGTAGCCCAGGTTGGTCTTGAATTCACAGCAATCTTCCTGGCTCAGCCTTCCAAGTGCTGGGATTATGGGGATACCCACCGCTCCTAGCTATACAATATTATATTAGGTTTTTAGATACTTTAATATATAATTATTCAATGTAATTATTAGTAAAATAAAGTGTGCTTTTATTCTTGAATTTTGAGACTGAAAATTGTATTAATATTTTGCATAACAATTTTTTGGGCTACTGGGAATCGAACTCAGGGCCTTGTGCTTGCCAGGCAGGCACTACACCACTGAGCTACATCAACAATTTTGTCTTTAATAGAAATGTTTTTTTCTTCTGCAACTTTTGTCAGGTTTTTTTTCTTTTTTTGGAAAGCATAAGCACTTAAGAGCAGCCTTCTCTATATTAACATGAGGATTTTCCTAGTGTTTTGCCTTTGTTGGGGCAAATATTTTCAAAATGTTTTCCATTAATATGCATGTAGTCCTTTGTATCAGTGTATCCACTGATTAAAGTGTAATAACTAAGTTAAAATTTTTCTAAGTGAAATGTTTATACATAACAGGAAAAAAAATCCCACTATATTAAATATTCATTTACTTGACATATTATCATTTGTATATGTATACTATCAAGTCCATAGAACATTGGCCGCTTTATAACATCTATAGCTATAGCCCACAAGTTCTCTAAAATCATATACAGTTTTTGAATTATCAGAGGCATAATTATACCTAGTAAATGGTGGGAGATCGCTCAGTGGTTCCAGCACCTGCCTCACAAGCACAAGGTCCCTGGTTCGATCCCCAGTAACCACATACAACAGTACCCAGTGTGGTGGCCACGCCCACCATCAGTCAGTACCACATACCACAAATGCCAGACTTGGTGGCTCAAACCTGTAATCCCAGCACTTAGGAGGCAGAGGCAGGAGGATTGCTGAGTTCAAGGCTTGCCTGAGCTACATAGTGAGCTCAGGGCCAACCTGAACTACTACAGAGCAAGACCCTGTCTCAAAAAAAAAAAAAAAATCATACCTAGTAAAGTTTCTGTTAGAGAGAATTTTTGTTATTTTAGTTGCTAGAGAATTGGTTACTGAAATATAATATGTCAGAATATTTGAGTAAGAAAAACTACCCACCTCCAGGTGTGGTGGTGAATGCCTGTATTCCTAGCATTCAAGGGGCTGAGGCAGAAGGGTCACTGAGAACACATAGTGAGTTCAAGGCTAGCCTGAACTACAGTAAGACACTGTGTCAAAAAAAAAAAAAGAAAGAGGGCCGGAGGGTTAGCTCAGTGGTTCCGGCACCTGCCTTGCAAGTGTAAGGTCCTGAGTTCGATTCCCGGTAACCACATATAATGCTGGGAGTGGAGACTCACCCCCACCAGCAATCAACACCGCATACCACAATGCTGGGTGTGGTGGCTCACGCCTGTAATCCCAGCACTTGGGAGGCAGAGACAGGAGGATTGCTGAGTTCGTGGCGGTTTGCCTGGGTACCATAGTGAGCTCAGGGCCAGCCTGAACTACAAAGCGAGACCCTGTCTCAAGAAAAAAAAAAAAAAAGAAAGAGCTGGGCGTGGTGGCTCACACCTGTAATCCCAGCAATTGGGAGGCAGAGGCAGGAGGATTGCTGAGTTAGAGGTTTGCCTGGGCTACATAGTGAGCTGAGGGCCAGCCTGAACTACAAAGCAAGACCCTGTCTCAAAAAAAAAGAAAAGAGGGCTAGAAATTTAGCTCAGTGATTCTAAGACTTGTCTAGCAAGTGCAAGGTCCCTGGTTTGATGCCCAGTAACCACATACAATACAGGGCGTGGAGACTCATACCCACCAGCAATCAGTACCACATACCACAATCCCGGGTGTGGTGGCCCACGCCTATAATCCCAGCACTCAGGAGGCAGAGGCAGGAGGATCATTGAATTCGAGGTTTGCCTTGGCTACATAGTGAGCTCAGGGCCAGCCTGAACTATAAAGCAAGATCCTGTCTCAAAAAAAAGTAAAAAGAAAGAAATCTCTCTCACCAAGATTGACTAATGGTTTTGCTATGTTTTATTCTTAGTTGGATTTTATATGAGAAACCAAATTTTGAAGGGTTCTCCATCCCCTTAGAAGAAGGTGAATTAGAACTCTCTGGCCTCTGGAGTATAGAAGATAATCTGGAAAGAAGTGAGGAAGTAGAGTGTGATAAACCTGTAGTGATTGGTTCAATGAGACATGTGGTCCAGGTAGGTGATGATAAATCTGGATTTCATTCATTCAGCAAATATTTACTGGCTGTCTGAAATAATTCTTATTTTGAGAATGATTCTTTGTTTTTGTTTTATGAAATAAGTACAAAAAATTTTACACTTTATGGATATATTTTCTCTAACAAGTATTTACATACCTTCAATGAATAGAAAAGACACATTAGAATGTGTCTTTTGGTTATTTTTGGTTAGATATTTTTTCATCATAAATCAAGTTAAATCTTTCCTCCTATTCCCATCTTCCACATATATTTTATACAGTAACCTGATTGCAATGAGTTTCCGTTTGTTTGTTTTAGTTGGTAGTTTATTTATTGAAGTCAGGACCTCGGGCAGACTCGGTGGCGTACTCTGCCACTGAGCTATTACATTCCCCTTCTTTTGATGAGTTCTTTATGGACAAAAGTTTTTCATTTAGTTTTTTGGTTGCTGCATGTTTTCTGATTAACTTGGTATTTTACAGATGTTCTATTTTCGGAAGGTAATCCAGAAATAATTTAGTTGAGAGTTGGACTCTGAGGTACTATGTGGATTTTAAAAATACTTGTGTATTTGAAGCCACCCTGTGGATTAAAATCTCTTGGCTTCTTATTCATTGCTGAGAAAGGTGATATCAGCATCTTTCATTGTTTGTGAAATTTGTAAAACTAGGTGCTTCCTGGAGAAAATTAAAATCCCAAGCTTGTGTAGATAAGATAGAGATTGTGAAATGCCAAATAGAGAAATGGAAGGTTCTAAATTAGAAGGGGAATAAATAACTTTTTAGCAGAGGAAAATACTACTGTGTCCTAGCTCAGCATTTCTGAGTGACTTAACGTGAGAATTGGTTAATTCTAAATCACTAACCTTTTAATAATTTTAACTAGGTAATATGATATCAATGAGACATGAGGAGTCCTATTTCAAAATGTTCTTGGTGGGATGTTTTCTTTATGTTTTTGTTCAGTGCTCAGATGATATTAGTATTACACAGTGTTTACAAATGACCGAATCCCCTCATCGTGCGGTGTCTTCTCCCTTCACGCCTTGAGTTCTTGGCCTCTGCAGGCCCCGCCCCCGGCAGCGGTTGAGTAGACCCAGCCAGCCGTTCTGCAGCTTCTCGCTGTTTGGGTAACTACTTCGGAGCGCTCGAGCCAGCACTGCTGCGATCAGGGAGCCTCAAGGGCAGGCAAGAGAAGGTGTTCAGAGTGCTAATAAACACGTGACTGACGTGTGCTTCTGCTTGAGCGTGTGGCGAGAGCGGTGCGTCTGCACCCGAGTCGTCATGATATGTGCAGATATAAGTACAGAAAGGAAAGGGAGGAGATGGCAGGTGCCCTGTGACATGTGCATGTTTGAGGCTTACTTTAATGAGATGTAAGAACAAATAATGAACTTCAAATATTTGGTGTAAGTATTGTTATTAATGTATTATATATGTGTATTTTTTTCCCCCTTAGGATTACAGAGTTAGTCAGATTGACTTGTTTACTGAGCCAGAAGGGCTAGGAGTCCCAAATTCCTACTGTGATGATACTGAAGAAATACAGAGATTTGGTGTAATGCAGAAGACGTGTTCCATTAAAGTGCATTGGGGAGTGTAAGTATTTCATTTTAAATAGAGTTTTAGTGAAATAATTTTTGTGAGGATAGTCTAAGAGAAAGGACTTAACTGTATTCTGTTTCTAATTAGTTGTCCTGTGATTGATTAGAAGGTATTTTTTATGGCACATAAAATTCTGATTCTTTTACACCCATGACACTATGATTCACCTCTCTTATAAATAATAGTGATGTATTGGAGGAGGGGCCAATGCACTTTTAATGCAGGGCTCTTTCCTTACCGCAGGGGAACCTGACTCATTCAGGGCTGAGGAACACATTGTGCCTTTAGGGTATCTGAGACCATGTGCTGATCGCAGGTGGGGTGGGAGCCAGCACACATGGCACTTCCTGTAACATTTTTACACAGACAGTTGCTGGAATGTGTTTCACAAATCTCAGGAAGCTACAATATTTGGGAGGAAATGAGACTATGTCAAATAAGGGATAAATTAGGATAAAAAGAGAAGGCTACAGTATGAAGGACAGTGGTCTCTCGAGGGGGGTGCCCAGCATGGAAAAGATGCCCACTGAGGTGCAGGGGAAAACCTCACCAAAGATGCTGTGTATTTCCTGTAAAAATTTGCACTTTTTATGATCTCTGGTGTGGTTTCTTGATACACACATGTATTAATCTGTGATAGTGTGTGTCATTTATGAATACTTAGATAGTCATAGACTGCTCAGAAGCCCTTGGTGCCGTGATGAGAAGTCTGTCGTCAGCCCTGAGAAGCGAGGGTCTCCAGGTGAGTAGTGGTGCAGTGCTTGGTCATGTCTTTTGCAGTCTACTGATTAGACTCTTGGTTTTTATTTTCTTATACTGGAAAAATGACTTGGTTGTACGGAATGTAGGAACTGGGTATAGATTAGAAATAGCACAACTTTATTTTTAGTCCTAAGAAATCAGGAACTAATTAAATGGGAAGTGTGACTGCTGAGGCTTGGACTCACAGCGATAGCTATCCTCAAAGAGCCAAAAGGTTTATATCTTTTTTTAAGGTTTACATACTTTCAAGAGAAATTTAGCTTGCTTTCTGGTGTTTCATAGGACATGCAAGAAAAAAAAAATGGCATTTAGAGTTTTGAGCTGTGTCTAGTCCTAGTTACACAGGAGGCTGAGGCAGAAGGATTGCTTGAACCCAGGTGTCTAAGGCTAGGCTAGGCAACATAGTGAGACATTGCTTCAGAACGAAACACAACATGACATAAAACAAAATAATTAAAATTGTTTTGAGCTGTAGCTTTTGACTTAGCCACAGGGAATAACTTTCTAATGTTTGAAATAGTTGAAATGGAAATGGAGTGCCTTGTCAGGCAGAGTTTCGTGTCACAAGGATTCAAATAGGTGATAGGACAGTTTATTCAGGTTTTGTAGGGGAGGTGAACTATGAGTTACGTACTTCCTTTATGACTACTCAGTATTTTCCTTAACATTTTTGAAATACAACACAACTAGAGAAAAATGCGTATAAGATAAACGTATAGTTAAAGCAAGTAACAAAATGAATAGCTGATTAGATAACACTCAAATAAAAAACCAGAATACTAATCCTAACCCTGCCAGCACCCTAGCGTCAGGGCAAAGCCTTAAGCCTTGGTAAGAGAGGGCGAGATTTACTCTGTGACACAGGAGAATTTTGCTCCGGTTTGTGTTTCAGAAGGACCACTGTCTGCCTTATAGAAATAGGCTGCAAAGAGGTAAGAGTGGAAGCAGTAAATCAGCGAAGAGGACAGGCCCAGATGTTCGTGGCTGGGACAGCGTGAGGATGGCAGTGGAAAAGGGTCACACTCGGGTGTATTTTGCAGGGAGAGCTGACAGCATTTGCTCACAGATTATAGATGGGGTGCGTGCAGCTGAGAATCACCCGGGGTTTGGGCCTGCAGCAAGTACTGAAACAGAGAAGACTTGGAGGAGCTGGATAGGAGGGAGAGTGAAATTAAAGGGTCAGTGTCAGATACTGTAAGTTGGAGCTGCTGAGTATACATTAACTAATAATACAAAGGAGAAGAAATGTAGGTGTCTCTAGACAGAGAAGATGTCAAGATCAGGCACAGCGTGAGATTCCAATTAGGGAGTAAGAGTAGTTGGGGCAGGCGACAATTCTACTATTGAACCACTAATGCTTCTGCTAGTGGTTGAGGGAAAAGATGTGAGTGAGCCTAGGCACTTTTAGAGTTAGAGATGGAGAGGAAAAAAACATATCTAAAAAAAGAAAATCCCTGCATGTTTTGCTGCCTTGAATTTTTTCACATTCAAGGAATCTACTTTTTTTGCCCCAAAGCATTAGTGTTGATAAATATTACTTTCGTTAGAAAAGAATGAGAAAGATGTGTACTGGAGATTCTAATCTCAGTGTCTGGAGTTTTTCATGACTCATCTTTGGCTGTGCTGGAACATTCCGAACCACATTTAAGCAGTATTTCTCACCTTTGTAGGGAGATCAGCTTTGCCTCCTAGGTAGTGGTGACATGCCTGTCTTAGCTTACAATTTATAAGGAGTTTACACAGTGACAGACATCTTTTCTCTGGCTGTTCAGTTTTCGTTAGGATTCACAAGACCTGTCTTGGACGTCAGTTCAAAGTGTGTGGCTACTGAGCATGGTTGGTGGCTCAGAACGGTTAGTACTTGTACAGATCTCCAAAGGAGAGTCTGGTGTTTGAGATGATTTAACAATAATGAGTACACAAGCTTATTTTACTTCTGTTGCCACAACAGTGCCCTGCGCTGGAATAAGAGAAGCTTTTGCTGTGGGGGCCTCTTTTCTAGGTTGCATTAGCAAGTGTGTGTTTCAGGGGCCATTCACCCCAGGTTAGGCACATCTGCACATACACAAAACAAGCATATTCTCTTATTTGAGGAAATGAGTAATTCCTACCTGAACTTAACCATTCAGATTCTGTTGAGTATAACTTGCATATAAAGCTGTGTTTTAATTAGATGGCTAATCTCAGCACCCATCTTCCAGAGGTTAAGGTATATAATTGTATGTTTTAGAGTTTAGATATTCTGAATGAAGGAACAGGTTTTGGTTTGTTTGTTCGTTTGTTTGTTTGTTTGTTTGAGACAAAACCCTTCTTCATAGTTCAGGCTGGCTTTGAACTCACTATGGCATGTAGTTGATGCTGGTCTCAGACACCATCCCGCCTTAGCCTCCTGAGTGCTGGGGTTAGAGGCCTGTGTCACTGTGCCCAGCCAAGAACATTGTTATACTGGCTAAACCTTGGTCATTTTTGTTATGTAATGGTTGATGTATACAGAAAAACGTGTTTGAAGTATAGAGCCTGATAGTGAAACAGACCTCCATAAGCCCACCACCCATCATTCTTACCATTTTTTTTCTGGAGACAAGGTCTTGCTATGTACTCAACTAGCATGGAACTCACTGCAGTCCTCCTGCCTCATCCTCCCAAGGGCGGGAGCTGTAAGTGTGTACTACCTACCACACTTAGCTTCATTCTTGCCACTTTTTGAAGCAATTCTGAGAATCCTCTTTGATGAGTATCTAACAAACAATGATCAAAAGTGCAAGGAGTGTTGGGTCCAAGTGCCATCCAGTATGGCACGCCCATAAAAACATCATGCTCAAGAGTGGTGTTGCACTTGGGAAGCAATCCCAGGAGGTAGGCATAGGCGGGAGGATGCTGTGAGTTCACGGGCAACCTGGGATATATTTAACAAGACACTGTCTCAAAATAAAATGGTATCCTCATGCACCTTACTTACAGGGTCTGACACCATGCAACTTCTGGGTCTTCTCTAAAATAAAAATGATCTCTGGGGATGCAGCTCAGTGGCACCGCGCCTGCCTGGCAAGCAGAAAGTCCTGAGTTTGATCTCTGGTACCAAAAATGAATGAATGAATGAATGAATGAATGAATGAATGAATGAATGAATGAATACCGATGACCACAGAAGATGAACATTTTGAATCAGTTAAGAACATTGGGGCAGTTATGACAGATCAGCTAAAGACTCTCACAAAGGAGGACTTCTCGAACTGCTCAGGAAGAGCTCTCATAAAAGTGTGTTTGAAGTGAGGGGGCATGTTTTGAGGGAGATTAATGACAGGGTACCTTATAACAATTTTTTAAAAACTTAAACATTCATCACGTTTCTTAATTATACCTCGTACCTGAGAAAATTAGTACAGTATGTACTAGTGATATGTAATCTGTAGCCCATGGCCATGTTTTCCAAATTGTCTTAGGAGTACCTCGTATAAAACTTTTAAATAAATATCAGGATCCAGTCAAGATTCGTATTTAAGGCCTGGGGATTTAGCTCAAGTGGTACTTGTACCTACCTTGGAAGCGCAACTGCCCGAGCTTGATTGCCTAGGTCTGCCAAAAAAAAGAAGACCAGGAAAGTTCAAAACATGACCCCATGTTATAATTGAAAACATGGTGTCAGGGTGAAAGAAGCCAATCACAAAAAACCCAATTACAAAAGGCGGCCCATTTTTTGAACATTCAGAATAAGGATATCCACAGAGACAGGAAGTACATTAATGATTGCCTAGGACTGTAGGGATGGGGGGGTGGAAGATTGATATGGATACATTTAGTTGTTCTATCTCTTTATTCTCTGAAGGAGCCCCATCTCTTACCACAGACCTGATAAAGAACTTACCTGTCTTAGAAAATGTACCCGGTTCTGAATTTGTCTTATTTCTTCATGATGTCATTTCACTTTTTCCTCTGGTGGCTGCATTTCCTGCAAGTGACAGATCTAAAGGTGTGGTTTGACTCAGGCTGGACAGTTTGGGCAGTGGCAGTGCCACGTACTTGTGTTGTGTCCTGTGAAGTGACTTCCCATTGATGACACCACACAGGCTGGCTTAGGTAAACATGGTGCCTTCTGTGTCTGCCATTGAAAAGTTTCTTCTCCCCTGGGATAGTCATGCCCCACCCTTCTCTGAATAATTCAGAGTCGGCACATTCATACTTAATCTTCTAAGTAACAATCTCTCAGGATCCAGCTGGAAATAATATTAATTTTGCCGTCCCCGTTGCCTCCTTGTGAGAGTTGTACTTACTTGTTCATGAAAAAGTGCACATGATGAGACTGATTTATCTTACACGGTTATTTCTAAAAGAATAATCACACAAATGTTTTAAATATAGTGGTACCTCGGTTTACAAACTTAATGTATTTCATGACTTTGTGGAAGATGGCTGCATTTTGTTTGTGTGGGGAAGGTGACCATGGGTGGGTTTGTCACCCAGTGCAGAGTTTACACATGAAAGCAAAATTTTGCCAAATGCCTTTGTGTTCAAATGAATTCTTTGCAAACAAAACCATTGGGGAGCCAAGATATTACAGTATATATAAGTAGCCATTATTACTTCCGCAATATCCATATGCATTTGTTGCGAGTACATTTGTTAAGAAAATAAGCTTGTGTTTTACATTTGTATAGGTTATTACAGTCAAGTGGCACTTATTAATGTCTATTGGCAAAAAGCTCATCATTTAAGAGCAAAGGAAAGAAGTACCTTTAGACACTGAAAGGACATTGCCTGAAGGTAGTTTCCCCCTCTTTGTCTAACCTCATGAATACTATATCTCTGGAACAGAATTTAGGAAACAGTGAGTCACGCTTTGTATATGAGTTTTCAAATCCCAGAGGGCACCCAGCCTTCATAAAGGGTTGCTTGAGTTATGCAGCATATTCCCAGCACCCAGTTACTAAAGCACATATTCTCAGAACACAGTCTTTTCAAATGTATCAGTTTGTGTGTTTGGTTTCTTAACAATGTCCCCTCTACCCACATCGCCTTCTCCTATAAATGTTATGTGACTAACACACATGCTTCAAGGAAAGTGAAATTTTAGTATCAAATGAATAAATCCCTTCAGAACTCAGACTGTAACAGGAGAGGACAAATGAAAAGGTTATTTCAGTAAGCATTTCAAAATCTCAGAATCACTTGTTCATGAGCAATACTTCCTGTTTATGAAAAATGAAGCCCATTTACTTGCGAGGGGTCAGACTTTGCGGGTTCACTTGCTAACTTAATAACAAAACAGCCGTTATGGTGCAAAATCTGCATGTAGGGTGCGGAGGACTGTGAGCCCCCCAAGGTGTAAAGCACCCTTCACTGCCATGCTTCCCATGTAAGGAAGTGTAAAGTACCCTCTTCCGAATCTTTATTTTCTTGTGGTTTAGGGGCATGAGAGTGGTATTTAAAAGCCAAACCTGTGTTTTCCTGTCAGTAATTTATTCTGAAGTGTCATGTTGGCATAAAAAGGAGCACAGCACATCGGAAATGCACAGACTGAGTAAATACGCGGTGGAACCCGCACCTAGACGGAGCAAGAGTGTCCCAGCCGGCCAGCAGCCTCCTCATTCTGCCCCCCAGGCCTTCCGACTGCGTTTGCCAGGGTACTGTTGTCCCGACTGCTAACAGGGTGGATTACCTTTGATCCCCACCTACACACCACACCCAGCTTCCGACATTGTGTGTGTGTGTGTGTGTACAGTGCTAGAGCAGATTGTGGTTGTAAATCCCTGGGTAATTGGTGAGCTGTAAGAAGTTACTAATTTATACTGGCCAATCTCTAACGTAAAGTGCCTATAAACATGCCTTAGGCCAAAATTGAGAGTAAAAGTAAAGAGGGCAGTGTCAGAACTACCTTACTGGTATAAGATTTCCTTTAGAAGCCAGGCGTGGTGGTGTATGCGGGTGTAATTCTAGTGTTCTGGGAGCCTGAGGCAGGAGGATTACAACTTCAAGCCCACCCTGGGCAATTTAGCTACTAGGGAGATGTCATGAAAAGTCCACTTGTCAGAAGTAGGCTTTTGAAAGGAAAGTTTATTCCAGTTAACAGTCTAAAACCAGCAGACTGTAGCAGCTTGCTGGGGAAAGCTGAATTTAGCACAACCACGTGTGGATGGGCTCACACTAGAAAACAGAGAGCAGTGGCTCGCTGGGAGGGATTCCATCCTTGAGAGGACGGGCCAACAGACACTGAGGGAGAAAGACTTCAGCAGTTAACTGGAAAGGAATTAGGCTGAGAGACGTATTCAGAGGGCTGAGGAACCCAGGGTGAGATACTCATGACCGGGATGCCCGAGGATGGCCTGCTGTGGTGGGCACACAAGTGCTGGAGCCAGGTGGGGTTGTACACTCTCTTTTCTAGTCCATTTGGCCTATTTCCTGAGAAGCTGCTTTTATTTGCTAGAAGATGCCTATTTGTTTTGTCCTGCTTGTTTGTGAAGGAGTAAAGTCAGGACTGACAGGAGACTGTTCCAAAATTTAAAAAAGGGATAGGCATGTAACTCAGTGCAGAGGCCCTGAGTTCTTACATCTTTAAGAACCATCCACCTCAGGGTGCTGTGTCTAGGGAAATGACATGGCAGAGGACCACAGCCGGGCCTTCTGGCCCCACTGAGAAGGAATTGGGCAGTGTATCGATCAGGAAATCTGTGTTTGTTTATGAAGGGTTGCGTTAACACCGCTCTTATATAACAGCCTCTTCTCCAGTGACCTCACTTTCTGAGAGCCCTCCCAGGAATGAAGAAACCCGTAAGGCCTTGCCGTCTTTAGAGCACAACCAACAGGCCTGATTTTATGGTCTCCTGGTTGTGACACAGTATAGAAGGGTGGGGCTGCTGGTTCCTGCACCAAAGCAGAAATGACAGTTGACAGGCCTGGCCGTGATAGTACAAAGCCATTAAAATCAGAACCAGAAACTCAAAAGCTTTGCAGCCTGGGAACGGCCCTATAGACTTTGGACACCTCCCGCACCCCACCAATCCTCTGTACCAGTGAGCATTAAGTAAAATACTCACAGTGAGGATCCTAAGTCAATGTGAAAAGAGGAAATTGTATTTGGTGAACTCCCTATAATTTAAAAGAAAGAGACCATAAAACATTACTAGGATCCTGGCTTTGGAGTCATCTTGGATCAGCCCTGCCTTTGGTCCTTAGAGCTGTGTGGCCCGGGCAATTCGTTTAACCTCACGTGTAAAGGGAGGACGATAGCACTCTTCCGAGAGTGTTGCTGTGAGGCCTGGGTGCAGTTCCGGCCCATGTTCCCTGTCAGCTCTGGGGAGGTGCGTGCTGTTCCTAACTCCTGACATCACGGACAGTGATGAGGTAGAGCACTCTTCATCTCTGGTTACAAACGAGGCCCTAGCTTTTAAAACAGTCCTTGAGGTTTTCTAACTGGGGCCTTTCCAAACAAATACAGTGGGGAAAATGAACTATTTCTATTTATTGGAAATAACAGAGATGTTTACACATAGAAGAAATTAATAATATGAATTAAAGCAAGTGAGCAAAGCCAGCAAAGAAGAAAAGCAAGACTGTCAGAAGAGGATCCTGGTGTGACTTGATCCTCCTGCATCAACAACATCCAGTGTATCGTGTGGGCCCCTCTTCTCCCCTTCTCTTGGTGGGCCCCAGGTACCAGAGAGGTGGGAAAACTGACATAAGTGACGAGTTGTCTGTTTCTCTCCTGCCTTTGTGTTTCTTTAGCTGGCTGATTTATGAGGAGCCTGGATTTCAAGGTGTCCCTTTTATCCTGGAACCTGGTGCATACCCTGACTTATCCTTCTGGGATACAGACGTAGCATACATCGGATCCATGCGGCCTATGAAAATGGTAAAAATGAAATCAAACAGTGCTTTAAATGACACTTTAAATCTTTTTCTTTTATTTATTTTGTTTTTTGAGATAAAAGTCTCACTATGTAGCCCAGGCTGGCTTTGAACTCACAGGGATCTGAGTGTTGGGATTATAGGCATGTGTCACCAACCCTGGCTGGCAGTGATTTTTTTTTTTTTTTTTTTTTGAGACAGGGTCTTGCTTTGTAGTTCAGGCTGGCTCTGAGCTCACTATGTAGCCCAGGCAAGCCTCGAACTCAGCAATCCACCTGTCTCTGCCTCCCCCTCTGGAGTGCTGGGATGACAGGCGTGAGCCACCACGCCCGGCACTGTGGTATGTGGTATTGATTGCCGGTGGGCGTGAGTCTCCACGCCCAGCTTTGTATGTGGTTACCGGGGATCGGGGATCGAACTCAGGACCTTGCGCTTGTAAGGCAGGCGCTGGCACCACTGAGCTAACCCTCCGATCCGGCAGTGAATTTTTTAAAAATCATTTTCATGTTGATAATTTACAGGATGTGATGTTGAAGCAATAAAACTAGGTTTTTAGAGGAGAGATGACTAGAAACAATAATTTACCAGTCACTACAGGTAAGATGTGGATAGGACTATCTTTTGCCTTCAGGGCTGCCTCAGTCTAGCAGAACTACAGACAGATGCACAAAGCTTCAGACCAATATGGAGTTAAAGATCTGTGGAAAAGCAGGAGGAAAGATCGGTAAGATTCCAGGTTGTGGGTGACATGACAGAGAGGGCCATAGTTAGGAAAGCACATGATGTTAGGCTTGGTTTGTTTTGGTGTTTTGGAGAGGGTCTTGCTGTGTAAGCCCATGCTGGCATCAAACTTGTCACGTAGCCTAGGTTGGCCTCCACACACAGTGTCCTGTGTTAGCTGCCAGAAAGCTTTGTGATAAGTCAAATGCACTGTTAACAAACCGGCAGGCGTTGTAGGTATGATAGCTGGTGTGGCCCTGTTGTCCTACCATGTGAGAGACTGAGGCAGGAGGGTCGTGGCTTCAAGGCCAGTCTGAACTTTAGCAAACGGGGAAGGAGTCAGGGTCCAGAGCCTGGAAAGAGGCAGGGCAAGCCGAAGACCAGTCCGGTTAGTGGCAGAGCCAGGAGGGGGCCGTGACCTGGGCTAGACGTCCGAATGAGCATTGTCCTCCCAAGCATTTGTCTCAGAAGGAGCCTGCTGCTCCCCCACCTTCTCCCCTTCTCTTCCCTCGGTCCCTGTCTGTCCTCTGGACCGCAGAGTTGGGCGGACCGGGCTGCGCCTGCCCGCCCGCATGGGACGCAGTGTGTGCCTCGTCCTAGTGGGTGCTCACCGCCACACTGGTGAGCACGAGGGCCATCACAGAGAGGTGCTTGAAACTCTAACTCAGTCCTTTCAGAGCCAGTTTGAGACACATTAGAAAGTTAGAGTTCATGTTCTACCTTATTTGCCCCTCTTGCCAATGCATTTGGTTTAATTATCGGTAGTTGCTGGTCTTAATGCAGATGACATTAGGTTTTTCTCCTTCCCCCCAAAAATTAAATCTGCTTTCAAAGAACAAAGTTTTATTTGTTTTATGAATATATGAAAGGATTTTCCAGGGTTTGAAGCAGTTTGTAATAACTTATAATTTAAATCCCTGATTTATGGATGAGTTCTGTTCTGGGAGGCTGTTTCTAAGTCATATTCATGCATAAGTCCAACAGTGAGTCTTGCTCTCCCTTGACACAGACCATGTAATAGCACGTACCAGCACAACTGTGCAGTGTCCAGCAGACATGGGGACTGCTTCTGTGATTTCTTTTTTTTTTGCCTCTACCAATGTTTGTAATTTGAAGTCTGTTGCTATCTATGGAAGCTTGCAACTTGAATGTTTGTAAGCTGGGGACGTCTTGTATTTCTTTTTTTCAGTAGGAGGTATTTTTTTATAGTAACCAGGGCCTTCCCACTGGACTATAACCCCAGCTTTTCTTAGTGTTGAGATATGTTTCACTAAGTCACTATGCTGCTGAGCCTGGGTTTGAACTTGCAGTTCTCTGGCCTCGCCTCCCAGCGCTAGGACCACAGGTTGCGGTATGCCACCATACCCAGCTCTAATGATGATAAGCGCCAAAGTTTGTATTCTGAAAAGGACTACTGTAGGATTTGAAAAGAGGACTCCTTGGTGGTGTATAAACTCAGGTTTGCTGACAAAATCAGCCACATTCCTTCATAATCACAGTTCTTTCCTGTATTTGAATATCTTAGGGGCTGTTTTGTTTAAACTGTTAAAGTTATATCAGTGAAACATACACCTTAATGTAACTTTCCCACTGCTGCTTGTACCTCCTGACCAGTGTAATATGTTTGTGCAATACCTTTTCTTTGCCTTGTTTTATCAAGTTTAAATTTGAAAAATTTTTTTATAATAAAAGTGTGACCATTCCTACAAACTTATCCTTTGGTATGTTTTATATATATTTGGGGGGAGATGTTTTGTATTTTATCTAATAGTTTATCTTATAATTTCAAGAATCCTTCAGATCATCATGTTTGAGCTTTAGTAGTTTTGTAGGCCATGGGTTGCGAGATCAAATGCCTCCAGGGCCCAGGCAGGAAATAAAAAAGGGTGAGGTTGACTGGCCCTGAACCAAAGGGAGTGGTGTGGAGAGCCAACCCCAGCCTGTGCCCTGCTCAGGATTAATCATTGTAGGAGGTGGGCGTTACTGCCTGGGAGGACTTAGGCCCAGAGATGCAAAGTCTTAGATTTGTTTTTTTCAAGAAAAGGAAATACAGACTTTTAAAATAAGAAATATTTTGGGTTAAGAAAAAAAGAAACACACCTCCCTCACCTGCATAGTTAGCGTCAGCCCAGACCGCCCTTGTGAGTCTGCTTAAACTGGCTTCCTCATGTCTTCATTTGTCGGTAATTTCAGTCCATCTCTTGTAAATTAAACTAGAATGTAATTGTAGTGTGAGCTGCAGTTGCTGTAGAGCATATAAAATAGCAAGCTAGCGATGAAAAAGCATTATTTTTACTCAGTTATTTTTCTTTTCAGGGTGGCCGTAAAGTTGAATTCCCTACAGATCCGAAGGTAAAGTGTGTGTGTGTACATGTACACACGAGTGCATATACATGTGTATATGTAAAATGCCAACCTCATTTCATCTCGGTAAAGATACTGCTGTGTGACTTCACACACATGACTGCCACCAAAGGAGGTCACTCCAGGGTATACGTGCCGTCCTTGAGCCTGGAAGATGGTGCTGATGGCACTAAGCATTGCTGAAATGTATCTGTGGCTCAAGATCTCATCGTTTCATTAAGTTTCTAATTTGTGGTTTACTAATTACAGGGCCTGGTGTTACTTGTCAGCTAGGAAAAAAACTTATTCAAGACAAATTCTCCCTACTCCAAATGTTTTTTCTGCTATTCTTATTTCCTATATCTGTCCCACCTACTTTAATGGTGTGTGTGTGTGTGTGTGTGTGTGTGTGTGTGTGTTTTGAGACAGGGTCTGGCTTTTGTAGTTCAGGCTGGCCCTAAGCTCAATATGTAGCTCAGGTAAGCTTCGAACTCAGCAATCCTCCTGCCTCTGCCTTTCGAGTGCTGGGATTACAGGCTTGAACCACCAAGCCCTGAATTTTTGGTATTTGGTACTGATTGCTGGTGGCCTGAGCCCCACACCCAGTATTGTTGTATATGGTTACCGGGGATCGAACCAGGGACCTTGCACTTGCTAGGCAGGCACTGGAACCACTGAGCTAAATCTCTGGCCCTTTAATGATATAATTTCTAATTTTTAAAAACAACTTCAGTATCCTCTGTCCTACGCAAAATTCTAAATATCACTTCTCAACACTGAACAAAAGATCAGTTGAAGTGTCTTTTTTAACCTTAGCTCTGTTCCATATCAAAACTAAAAACAGTCTTAATTTCTTTTCTATTTTATCAGTAGTTGTTATTTAGTTAATTTTTAGAAATAAGATTAGGAAATTTTGTTCCAGGACTTACTGATATTGAGTGATCAATGAAATGGTTAGCTGTTGAGATAGTTAACTTACAAATTGCTGGTATATCTTGCTTCCCTTGTAGGTAGTTATTTATGAAAAGCCTTTCTTTGAAGGACGATGTATCGAACTAGAAACAGAACTGTGCAGTGTTACTACGGAAGGAGACGAGGCAGAGGAAGCAGCCGGTGATGGCCATGCCCCCCTCACGTGTGTGGGGTCTGTGAAAGTACTGAGAGGCATGTAAGTACACACCGCCAACTGCTAAGGACCGAAAGGTGTCCACCTCTCTGCCAAGGACAGTGTTTCTGGTTCTGTGGCATGTGAATCTCGACAGTGACACCCGAGCTCTCCTCATCCTGTTGGGACCCGGAGTTGAGAAAGCCGTCGGAGGGGCTGCCCTGGCGTCTGTGCCACAGCGAGGCTGCTCAGCCGGCCCCGGAGCCTGACCAGACCCGCAGTCCCGTCAGGGTTGTGCCCAAACTACTGACTCTTAGGTGGTTTCTTCCCAGTTCTTATAACCCTTTTGCATTTCATAGATCTTACACTTGTTTTTGTAGACGACACACTTGTAAGGAACCAGAAATTCATCATGATTTAACTCTTTGAGGACAGTTTATCCAGTTTTATTTGCTGAGGTTCAAGTCAGTACACACACACACACACACACACACACACACACACACACACCCCCTTACATCTCTTTACAGAATTCTGATGTGTAAGTCTTATGTTTTTTTTTTCACAAAGCTCTTCTAAATTTTAGAGAATTCCAATAGTATAATAACAAATTCATGTCTACCTTTATGATTGTATACATTTATCCATGAAATTGATGTGTATATGGGGAAAATTTAAATGTCCGAAAATAACGACGCCGTCATGCCTTTTCTCTTGCAGTTGGGTCGCTTATGAGAAGCCTGGATTTACAGGTCATCAGTATTTGCTAGAAGAAGGAGAATACAAGGACTGGAAGGATTGGGGAGGTTATAATGGAGAACTTCAGTCTTTACGGCCTATATTAGGTGTAAGTTAAAGAAAAGCTAACGGCTAGTCTAGTACTTATCTTGTTTTGGCTGATTCACTGGCTATCCTCTGAATTTCAAAATATTTTTCTCTATAGGATTTTTCAAATTCTCACATGATAATGTACAGTGAAAAAAACTTTGGATCCAAAGGCTCCAGTATTGACGTATTAGGAATTGTTGCTAATTTAAAGGATACTGGATATGGACTGAAGACACAGTCTATTAATGTACTGAGTGGAGTGTAAGTAAAATAATTAATCAGGATTTTAAATGTGAGTTTTACCTTGATTTGTGTTGAACTAGTAGAGTCTGTCACACAGAGTAGAAACTCAGTAAATAAACATTAAAGATTAATTCAGTCACTTGATACTTACTGCATTTCCATAAGTGCTTTAAAAGTATTTCTCATCTTGCTGGGTGTGGTGGCTCATGCCTGTCATCCCAGCACTCAGGGGGCAGAGGCAGGAGGATTGCTGAGTTCGAGGCTTGCCTGGGCTCCATAGTGAGCTCAGGGCCAGCCTGAACTACAAAACGAGACCCTGTCTTACAAAACAAAACAAAACAAAATACTTCTCATCCTGTCATCCCAGCACTTGGGAAGCTGACACAGTAGGATTGCCGTGAGTTTGAGGCCAGCCTGAACTACATAGTGAGACAGTATCTCAAAAAAATTCTCGTGTAATCTTTTGTTTAAATATCATAAATTGTTGGAGTGGGCTTGTCACTCTGCATGAAAAATTATGAATTTCTTGTGCCAGGAAGCAAGTAACAATACTAACCTAACGTTATAAACCTGGGATGGGACAATAGCATAGCTATTTTTGGACAGCTCACTAGACTTTTCCTGTGGTCCACACCTGCCCCAGTGTTTCTTCAGTACTGCTTTGAGGTTAAAATACTGGTTTCAGGGTATCTAGAGTTAGCAATTCGATGCTTAATTAATGGCAGAGCAAGTTTTTATTGAAGTATGACCAGTCCAGACTCTGCCTCTGCAATGGAAGTGACAGCCAGACTTCATTGGCCTAAGTCACAAAAACGGGGCTCCCTGGCTTACAAGAGTGAAAAGGAGACTAGGCTGCAGGTGTAGCAGGGTGGATGGGCTCAACACTGCCAAAAGAACTTGGTCTCTGTCTCCTGCCTGGGTTTTTTCTATGCTAGTTCTATTTTAGGAAGACTCTCTTCGTTTGCCGACCAGAACCACATCTGGCTTTTGTTGTTCCAGCTCACTGCGTGCAGTAGAAAGGGTTTCTCTGTCCCTCTCAGGCCCTAGGTTTGACCGATTCCCGAATGATGGGTTGGATGCATGTCTGAACCTGTTACTATAGGCAGGAAGGTGGCTGTTCCTGCGTGACGTGACGTGCCCATTCTAGGAGCCACTTAGATGTGACTGAGACATCAGAGAGAGTGAGGACAGATGCCAGGTGGGCGGAAGCAGCAGATGACCATTACAGGGAGTTTTCCTTTTCTCTTCTTCCCTTCCACCCTCTTGCCTCCGCTTCTGTGTCTGGTGCTGGGGATCCAACCCAGGATCTTAAACATATTTGGCCACATAATTGTACCACTGAGCTACAACCCATCCCCACAATTATTTTTATAATGCAGGTTGGCATATGTTCTTATTTGTTTTGAATGAGAGTATTTTTAAATGGTTACATGAAATAATTTGAGCTTGGTTCTGTTGAAAGTGTTTTATGTTAGGTGTTTTGATGTCATGAGCAACAGGCTATTGGGATTAGGCTAGACTCAACCGATTTGTACTTCACGAGGTTCCTCCCACCATAACCCTGGATATTTGAGGTATGTCTACAGTGTAATATACTTTGCTGTTAGTCACGCTCAGATTTTTGTGTAGGCTATTATCAGGGTGCCGTCTTGTCAGAATGACATCAGCAACTCCCAGGGGTCTTCTAGTCTCAGCAGGAACAGCCTTCCGTTGAGTCTTACTCTGGAGCTCAGTCATGTTAGAATCACAACTGGCTGTTTACAAAAGACAGAAGTCATTTGAAATGGTGCTGTGGCTCTGTGGTAGTTTAGATTGCCTTCATAGCTAAATATTTAGGAGAAAAATACAGTGACCACATCAGTCTAGTGAAACTGTGCATTTCAGTACTTACCAGGTATGTTGATTTCTTTAGTCAGAGAATAGTCACCGTTTTAGCAGAGAGGGCCCCAGGGTGCTAGGTAGAATTTCTTCAGGGATTCTATATCGATGGTGCCTTAGCATAGATAGAATTTTCCTTTCCTTTGCCTCTACTTACTTGAAATGTCTCCTTTATAAAATGTTCCTTCTACATGTTTTTATATGTAGTGGTTTCTAGGTGCATTTCCTGGCTAAGGCTTTCTTTTTTTTCTGCTTGTGGCAGTTAAGTTTTGGTAAGCAAGGGAATGGAAAGGTGGCGCATATGAAGCCAGACATACATGTACAGACTGCTTCCTCTATATTCTTTGGCTGAGGAAGGGCTTCTGTACTTATCAGGGCCAGCTGCTTCCTTGTTGTTTGTTATTTGGCAGATTTTTATTGAGGTCTATTATATGCAGAGCCTTCCACTACATCCTCAAAGAAGTGATAATATTTTTATAAAATGGAATTATTGCTACAAAAGAGGTGGAGATTAAGTGCGCTGGGAATGGCACATCAGAGGAATCAAGGCACAGTACCACTTGAGCTAAATCCCTGGCCCCCTTCAGAGGACTCAGTTTGCAGTCTGGATACAGACAAGACTGGATGTAAGAACTTGAGTTAGGACTTGCAGGATATGAAAGTGTGCCAGGATGAGGGGCGAAGACTAACCTATTTATTTTTTAATAGTTTCAGAGAAAAATGGTTATCTTAGTGGCTGTAGTTTGAATGGTAACTATTTTAGTTTAGTTATTTCTTAGCATGGAAATCAAACATCGTTTTGGAACATCTTGTTCTGTGACAGTATCTCCCAGGGCACACAGGGGCATCGCTTCCCTGGGCGGTGAACTCCCTGGCAGCTCGGTTGCAGAAACAGCCCCCGGGAAGGGTGCCCCTCAGACCCCCGAGTGTGAGCAGCCGCCCAGCACACCGCCCCCTGCCTCCGTGTGACTGTGCCCCGCTCCGGCTCAGACGGTGCAAACGGGGCTAGTTTTTCTAAAACAGAAGGATGAAACATATTTAGGGTTTACCTAAGAATACAAGTGCTGCTGTTCTCTCCTTCAGCCTTCCGCAGGAGGCTAGGCTCGCCCTGCTGCCCTCAAATTCTAAAGTTATTCCGCAGGATGGGACCCGCCGGGACTTGAAGTTGACTCTCTCCCGCCTCGCGCCAGTCCTTAAACAGAGAGGCGTTGCCTCACTAGCCCAGGGCGCGTTGGAACCAGGCCAGTGAGGAATTTCCTTACCGGTCTCAAGTATAGGTAGATACCCCGCCCCCCTTACAGCACATGCGCAGTTCGCAGAGACTGAATTGGGGCTGTATCTTACAGAGAACGTTTTGCTTTAAGTAGCATTCTTTAATAAATGGTTTTCTTCAGCTTCAGTGAACTGTGTAGGTCCATCTGTATGAGGTATTTGCCTACAAGTAGTTTTAGTTTTACTGGGAAATAGAGTACTTACACTGTTACCGGGGATGTAGTCCAGCGAGTGGGCCTTGCGTTCAGTTCCCACTACCGGAAAACACAGACGTGGATGGGAAGAGCTTCTTCTGAGGCTTGCACGGTTGCCGCCGCCTCTCCTGTGCGGTACCCATTCTCTCCCACCTCACTGGTTTGCCCCTCCTAGTACACTGAGACTTTTTGTTGTCGTTGTTGTTGCTGTTTGAGAAAAGGTCTCGCTTTGGAGTCCAGGCTGGCCCTGAGCTCACTATGGAGCCCAGGCAAGCCTCGAACTCAGCTATCTCCCTGCCTCTGCCTCCCGAGTGCTAGGATGACAGGCATGAGCCACCACGCCCGGCACTGTGGTGTGTGGTGCTGATTACTGGTGGGCGTGAGTCTCCACGCCCCTTATTGTTGTGTGGGGTTACCAGGATTGAACCAGGGACCTTGCACGTGCTAGACAGGCGCCAGAACCGCTGAGCTAAATCTCTGGTCCCCTTTTGTTACTTTTTAAAGTCTTCAGTCAGGTGTTGTGGCACATGCCTATAATCCCAGCACTTGGAAGGCGGAGGCAGGAGGATTGTGGAGAGTTTTGAGTTTAAGGTCAGTTTGAATTCCATACTGAGTTCAAGGCCAGCCTGAACCATTCAGCAAAACCCTGTCTCAAAAGAAATACTATGCATATAAAATAACAAAAAGCACTCAGCGTTTTGTTTTCTGATTTATTCATAGACACAGAGCCCTGACTGGGACACTTGCTTTTCTGATAGAGCTTACCTCTTTGTTTTAAAACCCAGGTCTCTGTGAAGTAGATTGTCTGGCTCTGCAGTCCCTTCCCACAGAGCAGTGTCCCCTGCTCCGGCCCCCTGCTCTGTACTCTGGCTCCCTCCGGTGGGACCGGCCAGAGGCTGTGTGTGCACAGGCAGCAGCACAGGTGCCCATGCGTCCCCTAAACCTCACCGGTCAGCACTCATACTGTGGCCAGCTCTCCAGGCAACTTACCAATGAAAATACAGATTTTCACAAAGGTTGAGGGACCTCTTCAAAGTTGTCAAAAAGTTAACGTCATGACCACAGATGGAATAAGGCCTCCTAACTCCCTGGTTTGTGATGCTAAAGAGTAATTTTAAAAATTGATAATGGAGCTCTAAAAGAGGGACTGAATGGTTTCTGAGGGAGCTCTCTGTTCACATGGCCAGAGGTGGTGAGTGTACAGATGTTGGCCGCTGCTTTCCTTACCTGCTGAGCTTTTTGCATTGTTGTTTTTCTCTCGAATGGATGTTCGTTTCCTGATAACAACTGTACCTGAATTTTTTACTGAATCAGCATTTTTCAATGGTAAACTGTAAATCTGCCTTAGTAGTAAAGTATGCAGACAGTTTGAGGGATGGTTTAATAGAACAGTAAATGCAAAGAAACTACATAGCTCACAGGGCTGGTGGGTCACAAAGTAGAGAGCCTGGTGTGGCTCTGTAGATGCAGACACCGTGTCACCTCAGTCACTTCTCATTCACAACAAACACCAAGTAACTCCTAGTGATGTTTCTTACCCATCCACAGACTTTTAAGGGGAAGGATTTTGTCTTTTTCAACTGTGTATGCCTAGTGCCAGTCTAGCTCCTGGCACATGGCAAATAATCTGTGTTTACTGATTGGATAAGTGAAATAACTTTTCTGTGGCTTTAGATTCCTCCATCTACAAAGTACCTGTGTGAGCATCTCAGGTCTAATACAGTGTCCACACAGACATTATTCCTTTATGCGATTGGGAGTCATTAGAGCAGGGAGCCGAGTAGGAGCTCTTCAGTATCGCTTCAATGTAACAGAACCAAAAAACTTTTTCCCCTTCTAAGACTTTACATTGCAATAGGAAATAAAATGAATAAAGTAGTTTGGTTGATTTTCTTTGCTGGTGTAGATCACTGAAAAGATAATAAATGGAAATATTCCAAAGAGATTGTTTATAATGCTTCCATGAGTTGGTTTTGCTTATTACATAGTTGTGTTATTTTGGAAATAGTATTTGAAACAAAATTCTAGTTATTTTGCTATTGATACTGAGTTATATCTCCAGCCCTATTTTTGTGTGTTTGTTTTTTGAGACAGGGTCTTGCTTTATAGTTCAGGCTAGCTCTGAGCTCACATTGTAGCCCAGGCAAGCCGCCCCGAACTCAGCAATCCTCCTGTCTCTGCCTCCTGAGTGCTGGGATTACAGGCGTGAGCCACCACGCCCAGCACTGTGGTATGGGTGGTTGATGGGTGTGAGTCTCCACACCCAGCATTGTATATGGTTACCGGGGATCGAACTCAGGACCTTGCGCTTGCAAGGCAGGTGCTGAAACCACTGAGCTAACCCTCCAGTCCTCTCCAGCCCTATTTTTGAGACAAGCCCTCACTAAACTACCCACATTGGCCTCAGATTTAGGATTCTTCTGCCTCAGCCCCTAAGCTAGCTGGGATTACAGGCTGTGCTACTGTTTGCAGCCACCACATGTTACTATTTAACATTTTCAACATTGTTTTTTATATATCAGAAACTGCTTCCTATTAAGATCTTTTTGCAAAAAATACATATGTGTGTGTGTGTGTGTGTGTGTGGTGCATTGGGGATGGAACTTGGGATTTTATGCTTCTAAGCAGGCATGGTACCTCTTGAACTAAATCCTTGGCCCTATGGAAAAATAATTTAAAGTTGATAAAAAGAATTCTTGCTTATTAAAAGAACTAGGTTATTCTGGAAAGTCCAATTTGTTACTTTGAAATAGAAAAAAAAATAACAGACATATCTTCATTGGAGCTTGCTGAAGGAATAGGGGTTTGATAAATGAGAACACCAAAATACTTGCATACTCTTTTGCCCTTTTTTTCCCTTCTTTCCCTCTCCCCCTGAAACGGCGGTCTCCCTGTGTTGCCCAGGCTGGTCTTGAACTCGTAGGCTCACACGATCCTCCCACCTGAGCCTGCTGAGTGACCGGAACTGTGGTGAGCACCAGTGCGTCTGGCTTTGTCCGCCACTCTATCACAGACACAGACCCATTTACCGAGATTGATGGGAACCAGGAAATATTAAATTACTGATGTGTGAAACAGATGAAAGTTTCCATGTGAAACATATTTACCCAGATACGTGATGGTTTCATATGTAACCAGTGCTTTTGTGTCTTTAGATGGGTAGCCTATGAAAATCCTGACTTCACAGGAGAACAGTATGTTCTTGATAAAGGCTTTTACACCAGTTTTGAGGACTGGGGAGGCAAAAATTATAAGATCTCTTCTGTTCAGCCCATATGTTTGGTAAGGAATCATATTTTTGTATGAGAATATTTAACTCAATTTTGAATTTCTTGAATTGTGCTTCTGGTTCATGTAATATTAATTGCTACAGAAAATATTCTGAGATTAAGCAGTAATAACTAATGATCTGGAAGAAAAACCTTTTTCAACATGTCAGCTTTATTTGTTTTTCTCTCTTAAAATTTTATAGGATGCTTTTGCTGGCCCAAGGAGACACAATCAGGTAACTTTGAAAATACTGTTTTCTATAATTAGGAGCTTTCCATTCAAAAGGTGAACCTAATTTTAAAATGTGAGACATTTTGTTTGTCTTACCCATTCAGTATGCCTGAAAACAGTTGTTTTGGTTTGGTTGGTGCAAGGGATTCAACTCAGGGGTTTGCACATATAGTTGTAAGAGTAAAATAAGATTGGGGGGGGCAGTGGGATATATTTTTGTTGTTTTGAGAGAGGGTCTTGCTGCACAGTTTAGGTTGGCTTTGAACTCACTGTGTAGCCCAGCCTGGCCTCCAACTTACGGCAGTCCTCCTGCTTCAGCCTCTTGAGTGCTGAGGTTATAGGTGTCTGCCACCACACCTGGCTAAAATAAGATTTAAATTCACTTTAATGCTTAATAATACTGACCCATATCTACATATTTCAAGTACTCTTATGTAAAGCTGAATTTTATCATTATATTGAATAAATATACGTCAGTAAGTTTAATATTTCAAACAACCTACAGTTATTGTGACAAATATTGAAATGAACTTTCATATTTGCTGGGTCTGCATTGGACAGATATTTTATAGGTTCACTCAGCCCTCTTGATTGCTGAGTCTCAAATTAAGTGCAGCGTAACATCTGTTACTTAGGCTTTTTAATGGAAATGTTCAGACAACGCTAATTATAGAGGCACAAACAACACTGTAACCTCCTTTGTTGGCATATGCATGACTCTATGTCAGCAAGTATCTTCCATTGAGAAGGAAGGAAACTATACCATATGTTTCCAAAATGTAGTTTATGGTTAATATTAAAACTGATGAACTATTACTTCTGGCCACAATAAAGCTTTAAGTGCCTCACACCTTGTTAACAACAGGGTGTTCTATAGAAAGTGGACTCTGTTGTTGGGTCATCCTTTGACATCTCTGAATGGAACAGTCACAAGTGGTGGAGTCAACATGTTTCTAATTTTCATTAGTGTAAAAGTAGAAAATTATAAGACATATAAAATCCACAGTACTTTACTGTAACAAGAATTAGCAGGTCATATTCTTTTTTATAAAAACTGAATGTGTTTAGGAAAATAATACCATTTTCTTTTGCTTTTGCAAAGATTCATTTGTTTTCGGAACCGCGGTTTCAAGGTCAAAGTCAAAGTTTTGAAGAGACAACAAGTCAAATTGATGATTCCTTTTCTACGAAGTCTTGCAGAGTTTTAGGAGGCAGGTAGGCAAATTGGTGCAGTGGCAGAGCCAGATCGTGGTGAAATAGAATTCACCCACCCACAAGCAGTTCACGGAGCAAAGGCAGCGTGGGCTGGGGTGGTGAGGCTGTGAGACTCCGCGCACATACGTGGGTGGTGATGGACACCGCGGGGAACCCGAGGTGGGGAGAAACAGCAGGCTCAGAGTGCCACGCTAAAAGTAGTGGCTTTAGGGAAGCTTCCTCAGAAAAGGGAGAAGCTAAGGTCAGTGAAATGCAGGAAACCCTTGGTGATGAGGAACAAAGCCGAGTAACAGTGGTATCTTTAAACACGTAGCTCCTTCCAGTCTAAACAGTACTAGCGCCGCAGTGACGGACAGAGCACTGGCTTTGTGCTCACATGCACAGGCTAACAGCAGAGTTGCACAGTTCTTAGCACACTCCACCTCCAGCTCAGTTCCCTTTTATCCCCCAGTCTGCTTCACTGTTTACTACCAGGCATTTTTTTCATTGCTCATTTCTCAGTTCATTAGAGTATAAACTTGAAGACTGTGAGCACTTGTTCTCTGTCGCATATCTAACAACAGAAAAATACCTCATGTGCAATTAGTCCTCAGTGAGCACTTGTTAAACTTAAGGAAAAAAAGCACCACCCGCCAACTTCACATAGGGAAGCCTGGCAAATCACATTATCGGTACTGCTGAGGCCCTGAAGAGCCCAAGTGACCTGCCCAAGGCACGGTGGGGTGTTCTGCCTCCTGGCCCAGTGCGGAGGTGTTAGAAATGACGATGAAGTGGAATGGGGGAGAAACAGACCTTGGTGCCTGACTAGTGTGGGGTCGGAAGGTCCTCGGTCAAAGAAAGGACTCGAGGGCGGGCCTGAAGCTGCCCCGGAGGGAGCGTCAGTCATAACACCCAAGAAAGGGACAGGGAAGGTTGGGAGTAGGAAAGGAAGAACAGTCATTCCAGGAGAGGAAAGTTTTTTAAATGATTTATGAATATTAGTCTCAAGATAAAATGGAGTAAATATATCCAGATCTCTTTGAAGAATGAAGAGCTAGCCACAAGCCTTGTTTATTATTGCCACAAAATAATTTCACTAAAAGTGAAACTTCCTGAATAAGAATACTTGAATTGCATACTATATGTGTGATTTTTTCCTGTTGTAGCTGGGTTGCATACGATGGAGAGAATTTTTCCGGTAACCAGTATGTGTTGGAAGAAGGTCACTATCCTTGTCTCTCGGCAATGGGATGCTTGCCTGGAGCGACTTTCAAATCTCTCCGGTTTATAGATGTTGTAAGTACGCCAGTGGAAACATAGGGTCACAGAAACACAAGGTTCACTAGCCGGTGTTTAGAGCAAGGAGAGCAGCAGGCAGAATCTAGGATTGAAGTCGGGGCGGGGGAGACAGAGCTTTCCATCTTGTGACTTGTGGTCTCCGTAGATGTGTTGCTCTTCTGTGTGCTGTCTTCTCAGGCTTCAGGCGCAGGGGGTTAAGTCCATGGCAGCCTGTAGTGTTAAGAGTCAGTCAAGCCCCTTCTCTTGCCCAAATCCTACCTGATCTGTGGAGGGTTTTCTTTCATTTCTTTCCCCTGCACAGGTACCCAATCTAGTGTGGTTTTGGTATACAGCTTGAATATTTTTTAAATTGATTTTACTGGTACATTGTGTATACATGTCATGATCACAGTCGACATTGAAAATTTGTACCAGTACATGACAAGACTTCTCATTTTTTCCCATTCCCCTGTCCCCCATAAACATAAACTTTGTTTCCTTTTTTTGTGGTATTTTTTTTTTTTTTTGGTGGTACCCGGGATCAAACTCAGGCCCTTGTGCTTCCAAGGTAGGTACTGTACCACTTGAGCTAAATCCCCAGCCCTCTTTCCTTTTTTAATCATCAAATT